>JBBMOE010000043.1:2788843-2814595 GCA_037975065.1 Chaetodon trifasciatus | reverse complement strand
TGTGTGTGTGTGTGTGTGTGTGTGTGTGTGTCTGGCCTGTCTGTCTGTCTGTCTGGACAAGACAGTAGAATGAAGAGAAAGAGAAAAAGCAGCAGTGTTGCTGTTCAGTAGAAATTCACCGGGCATTTGTTTCTGACAGTTGAAGGTAAAGGTCACTGTCTTGCTTTTCTCTCAGTGCTTTTGTTTATTATTTTGGTGGCATAAAAATACTTTATTTTTCTTGGTGGCATCCCACTGAAAGTGCCCATCAGATTTAGAATCAGATCAGAAAAAGCTTTATTGCCAAGTACGATTTTACACATACATTTGTTTTGGTGATGTTGGTGCATGACAATTTTCTAAAAATACACTATTAAAAAGTAAAAAATATAACAATAGAAATATATATACACTGTCTGTTTTTTTCGAATGTTCACAAATGTGCAAATCCAAGAAAGGAAATCTAAGCTGAGCTTTAATGTCACGCATAGAGTTATGGCAATGTCAATGTGAAAAGTAGAGGCAGAGGTGGAGTGTGAAGAGTGTTGGGGGGTTCCAGGCCTTGTTGATAAAGCTGACAGCTGATGGGAAAAAACTATTCTTGTGGCGTGAGGTTTTGGTCCTGATGGACCGCAACCTCCTGCCAGAGGGGAGTTTATTTATTTAGGAGGTTGTTCTGGTTGCACCAGATCACCAGATGATCAGCCTGTAGGCGGACTTGTCACCATCAGAGATGAGTCCGATGAGGGTAGTGTCGTCTGCAAACTTCAGGAGCTTGACAGACTGGTGACTGGAGGTGCATCTGTTTGTATACAGGGAGAAGAGCAGAGGAGAAAGAACACAGCCCTGGCTCTGTAGGCAAACTGCAGGGGATCCAGGAGAGGGTTGGTGATGTCCTTGAGGTGTGAGAGCACAAGGCGCTCAAAGGACTTTGTGACCACAGAGGTCAGGGTGACAGGTCTGTGGTCCTTGGCTTCTTGGGAAGAGGGATGATGGTTGAAGACTTGAAGCAGGCTGGCACGTGACATGTCTCCAGTGAGGTGTTAAAATGTGCTTGTGAGGTGTTAAAATGCAGTGCTTCAAGGCAGATGGGGAGACAGAATCCGGTCCAGCTGCTTTCTGGGGGTTCTGTCTCCTGAAGAGTTTGTTGATGTCCCTCTCCTGGATGGAAAGAGTCGTCACTGAGGTGGGTGGGGAGGGGAAGGGGGGGACCTTTAAGGTGGGCATTGGTGGAGGTGACTGGAGCTGGAGCTGTTGGGAGGTGTCGTGGGGGATGGTTGCTGGACTGTCCCGTTTGTCTTTCAAAGCGGCAGTAGAACTCGTTCAGGTCATTGGCTAGGCGTCGGTCATTGATGGAGTGGGGAGCTTTAGGCTTGTAATTGGTGATCTGCCTGAGCCTTTTGCAGACAGACGCAAAGTCGTTAGCTGAGAACCGGTGTTGGAGCTTCTCGGAGTATAGTCATTTCGCCTCTTTCACCGCCTTGCTAAACTTGTATTTTGCCTCTTTAAATCTTTCTTTGTCCCCACTCCTGAAGGCCGCTTCCTTGCCAACCTTAGCTGTCTGAGTTTGGCTGTGAACCAGGGTTTGTCATTGTTGTAACTCACCCTCGTGCATGATGGAAGCTGATGTAGGACATCACAGCACTCATCCAGACTGTTGGTAGCAGTCCTGAACACATCCCAGTCAGTAGAGTCCAAACATGCCTGGAGATCCTCCACAGTCTTACCGGTCCACTTACTTGATGTCCTCACTACAGGTTTGCAGAGCTTTAGTTTCTGCCTGTATGCAGGAATCAGGTGGACCATGACATGGTCAGAGTGGCCCAGTGCAGCACAGGGGATGGTGTGATAAGCATCCCTGACTGTGGTGTAACAGTGATCCAGAATATTCTCCTCTCTGGTTGGGCATTTAATAAACAGTCTGTATTTAGGGAGTTCGTGAGTGAGGTTACCTTTGTTTACGTCACCAAGGACAATAACTAAAGAGTCCAGGTTGGTCTGCTCCACACACAGTATCTGGTCGGTGAGCCTGCGCTGTGCTTCCTGCACGTTGGCCTGCGGCGGGATGTAAACACCGACCAGAATGAATGAAGGAAACTCAGGGGGTGAATAAAAAAGCTTACAGTTAAGGATAAAAGATTCCAGGTCAGGAAAACAGTGCTGCTGGATCACTGTCACATCGTTGCACCAATCACTGTTGCTGTAGAAACAGATTCCTCCATCTTTAGTTTTGCTGGAAAGTTCCATGTCTCTGTCCGTGCAGCAGAGTTGGAAGCCTGCCAGTTGCAGTGCAGATTCCGGTATTAATCCACACAGCCATGTCTCGATGAAGCACAAAACCGCAGATGAACAAAAGTCCCTGTTTTTACCTAACAGCAGTTGCAATTCCTCCAGTTTGTTGGGCAGTGAATGCACGTTAGAGAGAAATATTCCCGGTAATGCTGTGCATAGTCCATGCTGGCGAAGATGCACAAGCACACCAGCCCGTTTTACTCTCCTCCGGCATTTTGCTGTGTGAGCAAAGGTGAGCGCACCTTTGACCAGGATGTCCAAAATTTCCCATGTTGGGAGCAGAATGATGTTCATGAACTCTTCTTTGGTGAAAGAACTCCAGGTACCGATGCAAAAAACAGAATTAAAAACAAACAAAACAAAACAACGCGCACCAACACACCGAGGCAGCTGTCCACGGTGCCATCAACTTCCATTTATCAGCTAGATAACTAATCTTGGTCTCAAGATTCCGTATGTATTCCCATATGTATTCATGCCAATTTCTGCCAAGTTTGACCTACAATCAAAACACAAACTCCTGCTAACTCAAAAGAATGTTCGGGTGTAAAAAGGGATAGGAAATTCTGTAAATGACAAACAATTATATGTCAGTCAACATACAGTATATATAGACACTTACAAATCGGCCTACACATCAGTTTTAGAACAAGATATTTAAAGTAAATCTCTGTGCAGCAGAGCGAGAGGTTTATGTGAAGTAGGCTTATACTGGAGACAGGCCTTTATTTCTAATTCCCTCTGTTTGATGAGTATATTTGCTCACTAATTCTTGTATGAAGTCTGTTGTCAATTAGTTTTTCTCTCTTTCTTTTTTTTTTTTTTGACTGCATTATCCTGTATCCAATGGTGCTTCAGGAGACAGATTCCCTTCATTTCTTAACAAGGCTATCTTGTGAAACTTACAGGACCACATTGTGAAAAATTCAAGGAATTGCACTGCTCCATTACAGTACTTCAAATGTACCTATAGCCACTTTGTGGCATTTGTACATCACAACAAAATACCACTTGATTGAGAAACTAACACACATATAGCTAGAGTGACTAAAATGAACAGTAAGACTTAAGATGGATAATCTAGAACAACAAAATGGAAGTGGAAAATGTGGATGCAATTTATAATAATCAGGGCTTTCCCTACCATTACAACCATTTTTTCCCAGCACCTAATGCTGCTATGCTTTGTTGTCACATGCACAATCACACATAGAGTCATGTTGAAGAGGTCCTCTGAGAGAAAGAGACAGACAGGCAGCACACTACCAGAGATCATCACTTCAACAAACTTTCAGAAGTGTAACCACATTGGCAGATGCAGGATGCTAGTATGTCAGAAATTCTGTTGGAAAAAATAGAAAAGCTTCTGATATTCATGAAATGTAATATTTTCTGATTGAACTGTTGAAACTGTATCTCTCAACCACATGATTAGACACTCTTTCTGTTGACAAAATGTAAATCATAAAAAATAGAATTCACAGATATTAAAATGGAAAAAGTGAAATTGAATGTGGAAAGAATTAAAACGGATCCTTTATAGAGCAGTGAACCCCTTGAAAAGTACTACTGGGCCCACTCCTCAGAAAATCCTGACTCAAACACTGCAACAATATAAATAATGAGATAAGATGCATCTGATGTAAATATCCTGGGGAACACTACATTTATGAATTAAAAAATTGCAGCAAAACATACTAAAGTAAAAGTACTGGCAGGAATGACCTCTGTCAGTTTGGTATTAGATCCATTACAGATGCAGATACAACTCAATAAATTGTGCATGCAGTATGCATACATATGCAAAACCTTGATTTTTGAAGTAACTAGTAAGCATAGCTGTCAAATAAATGTAGTTAAGTAAAAAGTTCAATATTTGCCTCTGAAATATAGTGGAGTAGAAATACAAAGCAATTTCCAATATGGAGTGAAGGATGAGGAGGATCAGGTAGAGTAGACTGATGACATGAGATTTGAAGCAGGAGAGGAGCTCTTGAAGCTAGGACAGGAGGACAAGCAGGGCTGGTGTAAAAGACAGCTGAGCACCGCCCCGCCAACTAAATCCAGGTTGTTGCTTCCTAATGTCCTGCCTTCTCAAACAAACTGCAGGAAAACATTGATGTAAGGTCTGCACGACACATATTGTTTCTATCTACTTTTACCAAACTCTGGATTTTGATTTTCCACTAGCTTGGAGCTGAGCTGGGATGAGCAGCAATCAGCAACCACCACACTGATTGAATGAAACATCTGTCAATCAAGCAAACACACCCCAAAGTATTGCTCTTTTTAAAGAATACTCAAGTACTTCAAAACCAGTCAGTCCCAGTCTTGTCCAAAGAATGAAAGGTGGAATCTTGATGAGCTGATTTTGCCACAGTTTGACACCAGTTTGTCCCTCTAGACTGATTCCAAAATACATTTTATACATATTTATACATTAATACATATTCTTTTGTTACAATCTGGTAATTTAAAGGACCCAAACTTCCACACTTGAACAAAAAGAACAGGAGACCAGAACAAGTTAATCATTTTAATGAATCTTCCAAGAACGTGCAAACATACGAAACTAGATAAATCACAGAACTTGAAGATCTCAGAAGAGGAGCAGCCAGAAAAGAGTCAAATCCAATCCTCAAGGAAAATGCAGACAGAGCAAGGCATGAACAGAGACAGGTGGGGATTAGGCACCTGAGCACAAAAACACTAGAGTCTTGATTGTCTGATTGACAGCAGCTGTGCTCAGGAGAGGAGGAGTCCGGACCCACTCAGCCACACCTTGCATTGAAACATACTCAAATAAGACAGACAAGGGAGAGACAGACAGCGGACAGAGGGAGAGGGAAACACAAAGTCAAGATGAGGAAAAAGAGATGAAACTGCGAATCTCCACATATTTATTCTATAATTTTATCAGTCCCAGTATTATTTGAGCTTGTCCACTGTGTGGAAAAAAGGCTTGGACAGAGAAACAGGAAGGCACTACAATGAATAGAGAAAACCTTCGTAGAACATTCATCTTAATGCAATTGATTATACCAGCCAAGAACAGATGAGGGTTGTTCCATCTCTTAAAGTGCACCTTGTGTTTGTCTATCAGTGGTATAAACTTCATTTCATTCAGACTTCAAAACTTTAATGAAATATTGATTCCTAAATACCCAAATCCACACCTGACAATATGGAAGGGTAAGTCATTTTCAGGTATTTGAAGAGCTGGATTGTTCAGAGGAAAAAATTCACTCTTAGAGAAGCTCAGTTTATAACCTGAAAAAGTGGCAAAATTATGCAGAGGGAGCACATTTAAGCTTCATGGAGAAGGGTTAAGAAAAACAATAAAGGACAAGGCACTCCTGTCTTGTTCACCTTGTCAGCGTGTGAACTGTGAACGTAGCCTGTGTCCAAAACCCCATTTCTTTAAAGCGTACAATAGATACCTCCACTCCACCCTATCAAATGCCTTCTCTAATGAGGCTATTATATCAGTTCAACTTAATTTATTTATACAGAGCCAAATCACAACACATTTATTTAATGACCGTTTCAGTATAGAGCAGGTCTAGAACATACCCTTTAATATATATCCAGTTTGGTCTGGAGAGAGAGAGAGAGAGAGAGAGCCTGTTTGTCAGTAACCACCAGGGCCGCCTTAACCTACTGTTAGGCCCCTTGGCTGACAAGTTTTGTAGGCTCTGTCCCAAATTTACCGAGTCTCATTATAGAAAATAATATTCAGGTCTACACTGAGTTTTTTTTATTTAGTTTTAATGACATATCAAAAACATGAACATAACAAACTCAACCCCCCCCCCCCCAAATAATAGTTTAATCAACATTACTTTTCAAACAATGCACAACCACTGTCCTTTTTAGAAGTGCTTTCTTCTGGTCTTTTTTGCAGAGAAAGCTGTGATTATGTCCTTAAAATCCAAATCATGAAGAATGTCATGCTCATAGGACACAAGTGTAAGGTTACTGACTCTGTATTGCTGCATGCTTGATCGGAGTCTATTTTTCACCAAGCCCAGTTTGGAGAAAGACTGCTGTCCCCTTGCATTGGTCACTGGCATGGTCAGGAATAGCTGTAGCGCTATGTGAGTGTTGGGAAACACTGTATGGAGTTTTCTTTTTCTTAAAAACTTCACTAACTCCACTGCAGATGTGCTGCTCACCTTCTCATCCTGTAAAAACTCTCTAAAATGTACCACCTCCTCCACAAAATCCGACTTCCAAGTCACTGTTGTATTTCCTCTGCAGGCTCAGCGCTACAGAGCCAAGGTCTTGGAGACTGATCAAGCTCAATCCATTTAAAAACCTTCATGTTCTGCTAAACGATCACCTGCATGTTTCCAGTCAGAGTAACCCTCACTAACAAATGCTGACTTTTCTTTGTTGTCGCCACATGTTTTGCATGCGAAACAAAATACACTCCCTGCTGATGGTGAGTAACATTGCCATTCTCTATTTACACACTCGTTACTCAGTTTGCTGCTGAAATATGTTTTTGAAAAAAAATGTCTTTGTTGTTTATATGTGCGCTCTGACGCTGACATATCATCACTTTAATTTTGACAAGCCGTCGGTCCCATTTTTGCCCGGTAAGCGCGTACTTTGGGCCAGTCAGTTATTTCCCCAGAAGCCCCCTCTCTCTGCTCTGCCCCACCTCTGTGTTCCTCTCCTGTGTCCGTTACCTCTGGCATTGGTGCAGGCCCCGCCGCTTCCTCCGGTGGGTTAGATGGGCTGCTTCCTCAGCTGTCATCCGTGTGAGACTGAAAGAATCCCGTGAGCTTCGGGATGATCTTTAGTAAATTTTTCTCCCTGTTCTGTTTGTCACGAACTGATTTTCTTTTGGAAGCACCACTCTCGAACTTTTTTTTGGCCGACATCTTACAGCTGTCTCTCTATCAAAGTGATGAAGCGTGACCAGATTGACACATAGGGGGCAGGGTTGGGCATGGTGGTAACGGGTTAATTGAGATCAATCAGCAGTCTCAAATTTGCATATAATGTGATTGACAGGAAAACTGACAAGTTACATAACAATTTGACTTTTTATGCTAATTTTGTCCCAAAAATGATAGGCCCCTAAACTCCATGGGCCCCTGGGCTTCAGCCCAGGTAAGCCTGTGCATTATGGTGGCCTTGGTAACAACAGATGTCACTCATACACTGGTCATCGTGTGTTTGCGCGTGTGTCATTGGTGTCACAAGTGTCAGGTGTATGCAGGGAAGCCAAAATAAATGGTAATGGGGCAAACTATATGGGAAACGCTGATGTTTCAGCTAGATCGCAAGTTTATGTAAAGCAGCAGTAGGTGCTTCAGTCTAAAACTAGAGAGCTAAATAGCTAAAAGCCGTACGGCTTGCAATCATAAACAACAGCCTAGTATGCACCTAACACCTGAGCAGCTAACTTACTAATTGATGCGTTTTGGCATATATTTGGTCATATAAAAATGGTGAGTTTATTTGTTTGATTTGGCATCAAAATGAATCTGGATGTCGCCCTTTAACTGTATTTGTAATCAAGTTATTGGTTAGACCAGTAAGTTTTCATTGACTAAAATAGCTTTGTTTTTTTTTTGTTTTTTTTTAGATAAATTCGATAACTGATAGGACCAGGGGCCATGCCACTCTGCATTTCACTGACAGATTAAAAAAAATCTTCACGCCCATTGTCAATGATAGGAATGTCCAATTTATTTAAGAATTTTGACATAATAATTCATCCATGTACTTCCAAGCACGGTGTAAGATTTATTATAATTCAGCAAACCATTCTGGTTAATTCAGTATATGTCTAGTCAGGGCCGGCGATTGCTATAGGTGATCTAGGCGATGGGGGGCACCCTCTAGTGTCGCCCTTGCTTTTTGTAGCCCTTAACCATTACTTATGGAATTAGAACGACAAGTGAAATAAAACATGTTTATTAAACATGACTATTGTAGGGCGCCCCTCAGCCGCACGTTTACTTGTCAATGTGATTATTAGATTGAATTGATGAATTTGTCGATCATTCCTAAGGTGGGGTAGTTCGCGTGTGTGCTCTAGTTGCGTTGTGTTGCGTTAGGCAAGCGCTCAGCTGCTGTCTTGATCAAGCTTCACCACCTAGGTTGATTCCCAAAATGAAGCGGTCTAAACCCTCTGGTGCACAGGGTCGAAAACGGAAAAAGGAAGAAGATAAAAAGAAAGCTAAATAGAGGTAAGGCTTCTCATCTCAGCCATTAAAGCGTCAAACGAAATAAAGTTAGTATTGTGCATCACCTAATATCGGGCGTTTCATTGCTGTCACTAAGCTAACGGGGCAAGATGGCTGACATGCAGGACACCTGTGCAGAGCTCCATAGCATTCTGATCTAAAAAGAGTAGCCCTCAGGCTTCTTTTAGAGAAGAATGCCACCTAAAAAGCTGACTACCCAGCCACCTGATGACGAGATGGAAGAAATTAAAAAATCGATGACCTCGATTCATCAGGAAATTGGCAAAATAATAACCCAGCAAATACATATGCTGAAGCTTATTGAACAGGTGAATACCCTCCAGCTATAAGTGAACAACCTCCAAGCAAAGATCAAAGAGAAAGATGACAAGATCAAAACATTGGAAACAAGACTGGATGATCCTGAACAGTACTCACGCATGGATGATGTTATTATCTCCGGCTTGAAGACCAAACACCGAACCTATTCCAGAGCCCTGACGGCGAGCAATGTCAATGAGGATCCCCCGCTGACCAAGATGGAGGCTCTGGAAACGCAGGTGATCCAATTTCTTGAGAGCAAGGATATTCTCATTCAAAGCCAAAACATCTCGACTTGCCACGCTCTGCCCCGGAGATTCACCACATTGAAGCAACCACTGGCTATCATACTCCACTTTGCGAATAGAAAGCACAAAGTCAGATTACTGAAGCAGGGCTTCAAACTCCAGGGGACGACTTGTATATGAATGAGCACCTAACGAAAAAGAACGGCGACATTGCTAAAACAGCTCGGAAACTCAAAAAGGAAATGAAGATTAAAGCAACCTGGACAAGAAACTGCAGAGTTTTCATCAGGGCTAATGGAGCATCTCCTAAATCTGGAGCCTCCCAGTCCACAAGAAGTCTATAGTATCATTATGGCACTAAAGAACTCAGCCTATGGCCACGATGGCATTAAAAGTACCCTCATCAAAGAGACTATTGATTTCACCCTATTACCTCTTACCCATATACTCTCACTCTCTCTCCTATCTGGAATCATTCCTCAGGACTTAAAAATTGCCAAAGTTGTCCCGATCTATAAATCAGGTGCAGTCAATGAATTCGGAAATTATCGACCTATATCTGTTCTTCCCTGCATTTCTAAGATCTTGGAAAAGTTGGTCTATTGCATAACCAAACACCTTGAGTGCAACAATATATTATATGAACACCAATACGGTTTTCGTAGAAAACACTCTACGGAACATGCACTCCCTCAGCTTGTAAAGTATATTTCCACTGCTCTTGATGAGAGGAAATTTGCCTTAGGAATCTTTTTAGACTTAAGTAAAGCCTCATGATATACTTATTTCCAAGCTCAACAGATATGATGTGGCGGGAACCGCCCTGAACTGGTTCAGAAATTCTTTGACTAATTGAGAACAATATGTCTATCTTAATGGTCTTTCTTCCAAGAAATCAAAAATATTGTTTGGTGATCCCCAGGGCTCAATTCTGGTTCCCTTGTTATTCTTAATTTATATCAACGATATGCCCTTGACATGTAAACGTTTTCTTCCTATTCTGTTCGCTGATGATTCTAACCTCTTAGCCACTCATGAGGATTTCACTACCCTAATTAATTGTGCTAATGAAGAACTACTTAAAATTGCCCATTGGTTTCAACTTAACAAATTGACCCTCAATGTAAAAAAAATGCAATTTTATGATTTTTGTAGCATCAATAATTGCTATTCGAAGGACAGAGCTAAAATTCTTATCAATATGTACGAAATTTCTCAGGTACAATCAACCAAATTTCTGGGTGTCATTTTAGATACACACGTAAACTGGTCTAATCATATTATGTTTGTAAAAGGTCTATGAAGATGCTAGGCATACTGAGAAAAGTCCTTCCCTTAATTCACTCCTCAGCTCACTTAACACTATATTATAGCTTTCTGTTCCCCTGTATTAACTCCTGCAACATTGTTTGGGCAGCTACTTACCCCACTCATCTAAAAAGTTTACATCTAATATAGAAGAGGTTTTTAAGACTGATTTCCCATTCGAGTAGATATACACCATCTCTGCATCTGTTCAGTAAATACCAACTCTTACCTATCGACAAACTGAATGCCTATCATACTTGCCTCTTCATACATAAATTTGTTGACAGGTTACAAGAGCTTCCCGTTACTTTCCAAAATGTGTTAATTCCTACTACAGATACACATTCCTGTCCGACGAGACTTAGCAACTACAGTCTCATCCTTCCGTCCTCCCGCACGTCAAACCACCAGTTTAATACCACCTTTAGAGGCCTTAAGCTCTGGAGTGAATTAAACTTATCATTAAGGTCCATCTCTTCCTATCCCAACTTCAAAAAGAAACTGAAGGAATTTTTACTGTCATTAGGAACCTAGCATCTATCCCAATTCCCTCTCTCAGCCACTCTCATCGGTTCCGCTCTGGTCTCCTATTTGTTTTGCCTCTTGTTGTATCAAGATTCTGATTTCTTGTTGCCATTAATTTTTTGTGTTTTCCTTCCTCTAGATCGTCTGTGTTTTGCCTGCTTGTCTACTGTTTGGTTTCATTGACAGGGGTGGAACTTTGTACAAGTCCACTGAGCTTTTAACAGAAGCAAAAAAAACCTGACCTGTACAACAGGTCATAACCAAAATAAATGACTATTACTAATTAAACTCAATGATGTTTTACAACAGCTGTGAATCCTAACATTACCGCTACACTGTTCACCAGACCTAAAATGGTGGCAGAGCGGCACCTTTAAGCTAACAACACTGTTGCGTACATAAAATAAAACTCGAACTCTCTCTCCTAACACAATATACATTCACACACTGTACGCTTACACTCTGGGCTGCTTAACAAACCGAAAGATATGAACTAAAAACCATTTATGCTAAGGGTTTTCTTCATACAATTTAGCAAATAACATCAGTCCTCTATCGGCATTTACAACACAGCAAACCGCTGTCGGTTGCTTTACATATGCTCTTCATCAAACCACAGTCAGGTAGATGAGGTTTTGTGCTTCTAACGACACTTTTTAAACACTCTTCAGCTCAATATTGTTTGCTTGTCTTCTCCGCTCTTTTCATCTGCTTTTTCCTGTGCCCGCTCCCTTCTGCTCAAGTGCAGCTGCGCATTTCTTAAAGGCAAGAGGCAGCAAATCTCTTAAAGGAGAAGGAACGTAATAATTTTTACAGCCATACGTTTAACTGTTGCCACTAAAACAGCTTTCTGACCATTTTTAACGGACTTCCAATGGATTAAATGTTCATATTTCAAACAAATGAACCTTTTAATCTAATTTTAATCATGAGGTTTAAACTCTTGGTGAATCAAATGTAACTTTTTTTTAACTGATTCAACATTTTTTATGTATTTAGTTAACTATTTATTTATTTCACACTTTAAGGTGGGTTACATACAGTGTACACAGTACACCGATTAAATCTCATCTATTTATGTTTTTTACATATTTAAATGTTTTTTTTTTCTATGATTAGAATTAATACTAAAGTCAGAATTAATACAAGAGTGATGTAGTACGAAGCAAGATTAATGGGTTAGCATTGTAAAGTTGAGCCTAAAGCTCAACTTTACGATGTCACAAAGGTGGTTCTCTTTAAAACTGGCTAGATCACCAGGGTAACTTATGCTTTACATTTTACCTGCTCCGGAGGAGGTTATGGTCCAAGTTTTGGATCTAAATCAGGTGTAAAAATCACCACCCTTTCACTATTTCTTTAGCAATTTAAATTCTCAGCTGAGGGAATGCATGACATATGTAAATGTGTCTAGCTGTGCAGTAATGTCATTGAACGAAACTGTTGGCATCATCTTGTGGTTTTTTGCCACAGGAATCTACATACATTCAGAAAATATGTGTTTCCCATTTACTTCAGGTAATATTAACACTTCAAATTTTACACAGCATATATCATCCATACACTAAAAGAATAATGGAGGCACAGCAAGTGTAGACCACTTTGATTTATGTTTTTATACTTGGTCCTCACTTTTTAACAAGTCCATTTTGCATTAATTTCACTTTCATTTGGCCAAACATTAAAGTGTATCCTTTATTATGGGACAGTGTCAGACCTGAATGCAATTTGTGAGTTTTAATTTTAAATATGCTGTGTCAACTTTAAGTTTAAGAACACTCTACAATGAGCAGTTCTCATGTTGGAAAGAAGAGGTAGGCACTGAGTAGAAAAAGCAAAATGCTAACCTCCAGACTCCACTTATTCGCACCAACAGTGTTGTCATTTTTCCTCTAATATTTATTTTACATTCATCATAGCTCTCCTACCTCTATCTGTCTGACGTGTCTGACAATGTGTTCTTTTTGATTGAACTGGGTGGCACATGATTGGTCCATTCAAAAATTATTAAAAAAGAAAGTTGATAACCATCAACATGATACCCATTTTCTCAGACTGGCTTTTGAGGTTTTGCTCACACAAAGAAAGCCTCACCTACTTCAAAGCTGATCTCATCGGCCTCCTCTACCTGATTCTCCTTGTACTCCGCTCCATATTGAAACTGCTTTGTATGTCTGCACCACTACAGTTCAGAGGGAAATATTGGACTTTTTACTGGTGGGTTGTTTTGTGCAGCTGAACAGGCATTCAGCACTGTGTATTTGAAATGAAAACATGATTGAATGAATCTCTGTGGATGTGTGGAGGGGGGAAGAGAGGTGTTTCTAGGGACTACTGTGGTTTCTGGTCTACCTTTATCCCACCTCCAGCCTCCCTCTCAATAATTAGTGTTGTGCCAGCCTGATAAGTGGTATTAATGGGACAGCATTATTAGAGGTAAGAAGCAACTGCACTGCACTGGGACAGCAGAGGGACCAAGCTCACTTTTACTGTAATATTTTCTCCTTTTATTCCATCCTCTCCCATCTTTTCCCCTTCTTTCTCCACATATTGTTTTTGTCCGTCTCATTTTTATTTTTCCTCCATTCATTCAATGTTCAGTGTTCTCTCTATGTTCATTCTTTCATTACTTTCACACCTCTAACAACAACCTTTTTCCCAGTGTTTGTTCGTCCTCTCTTAATCTCCACCTTTTCCCTCACCTATGAAACAGCTGGTTTTGCATGCACGCACGCATGCACACTCGCATACACACACACACACACACACACACACACACACACACACACACACACACTCCTGTTGTCTCATTACAAGAGAGCACATCCATTTTGTCTGAGCATGAATATCTAATTGGCTTGCCTTCTCAATTCACCCAATTCATCATGTTATATTGAGCTGTTAGTGGTAACCAATGTGCCAGCCTCCATCAGCCCTATATAACCATTAGTGCTTCAGCCAGGGTTGTCATGTAGCATCATTGGAGGTGGTGAATTATAATGTCGAGAGCTTTTGGTTTGCAGGCTTCATTCTCAAACCAAAAGTACCATTGGATCTTACCAGGAAAATATGACCAATTTCCACGATACAATAATTCAATGGACTTGCCACAGATTTGATCTCCAGATTCGCCAAATAATTTGAAAAGATAATGCAGTCTCAATCCTCAAAACATTTTATGGGTTCAAAATAGGAAAAGAGAGATCAATGTCAGTGATGTTCCTGGTGGAGTGATGAAGTTCGATTATAAACAGAAATTGAAAGGAGGCTAAGTGGGGTTGCCCAGATGTTGTTCTCCATAGCTACATTCTTCCTCAGCTCTTCCTCTGTTATCAGGAGTTGGGTCTTGGCCAGTTGAAGTATGTAATCGCTTCAATTTCTTTTGGGTCTGCCTCAGGGTTTTCTCCTAGTTGAATGTATTCCACATGTGTACAAGCCACTTCAACTGGCTTCTTTCAACCTGAAGGAGCAGGAGAATGTCTGAACTCCTCATCTTGTTCCTACCTCTGGTTTGGCTTGAGGCTCAAATTCTGTAGAATCTACAGAAATCTCTTGTGAAATCTGTTGTGAAAACAAATTTAATCAGCTAAAAGATATAAACAGGCTTTACATATGGCCAGCTGTGGAAGCAAGACTAGTGAGATTTGATTTGTTAAAATATATGATATTTACATAAAAATATATGATGTTTACATAAAAATTTCAAGGAATGGAATTTTTTAAAAGTGGAAATGATGCCAGCATCCTCTCTGGCATCTCGTCTCAGAGCAACACGACCTGGATTTTAACCATATTGTGACTGGTAAGTTACATCAGTGCATGTACCTGTTTTATTACTGCAGCTGATATCACATTAATATCAATACATTGACTATCAAATCCAATAAGTCCATCATTGCAAACATTTTTGCCAGGTTAGCCAACTTGCATGTGGTTCTAATAAATATCAGTGAGTGGCAAAAGGGACAATTAGTAGTATTAGTATGAAAATGGACAGGAGAGGTAAAATAAATGCACTCATTGCAGTCATTTTATAAAAAGCATGACTTTGACAGTGTTCCTCTTCATTAAGTACAGGTAAGCCTCCTCTCAAACTTTTGGCCCTTTTGGCAGGTGCTCCATCCCTCTCATGTTTATCCGTCTTCTTTTTATTATTTTTTTTTTATTTATTTATTTTTTTTCCAGTGGCGATTGAGTTAATGACTCCTCGTCAATAGATGTTAAAGCTAATGTTCTACGTACGGCCACCTGCTGTACCAGAGGGGAAAATACAGGAGATTATAGGAAATATTTTTAAGAGAGGACTACGGGAAAGAAAAGTAAAATACAGGAGAATCCTTGGAAAAACTGATAGATTGACAGGTTGAAGAGAGGATGAAGAGGTATTACCTCATTTATCCATGTGAAATGAACTCTTATAATTATATGTGCACGTGTACATACAGTCAAGTCCATAAATGTTTGGACATTGACACAATTTTCACAATTTTGGCTCTATACACCACCACAATGGACTTAAAATGAAACAATCAAGATGTGCTTTAAGTGCAGACTTTCAGCTTGAATTTGAGGGTATTTACATCCAAATCAGGTGAATGGTGTAGGAATTACAACCATTTCTATATGTGCCTCCCCGTTTTTGAGGGACCAAAAGTAATTGGACAAACTATCATAAATCAACTTATCACTTTTAATAGTTGGTTGCAAATCTTTTGCAGTCAATGACAGCCTGAAGTCTGGAACCCATAGACATCACCAGACGCTGGGTTTCATCCCTGGTGATGCTCTGCCAGGCCTCTACTGTAACTGTCTTCAGTTCCTGCTTGTTCTTGGGGCATTTTCCCTTCAGTTTTATCTTCAGCAAGTGAAATGCATGCTCAGTTGGATTCAGGTCAGGTGATTGACTTGGCCATTGCATGACATTCTACTTCTTTGCCTTAAAAAGCTCTCTGGTTGCTTTCACAGTATGCTTTGGGTCATTGTCCATCTGTACTGTGAAGCGCTGTTCAATGAGTCCTGAAGCATTTGGCTGAATATGAGCAGATAATATTGCCTGAAACACTTTAGAATTCATCCTGCTGCTTTTGTCAGCCATCACATCATCAATAAATATAAACGAACTGGTTCCATTGGCAGCCATACATGCCCACTCCATAGTACTACCACCACCATGCTTCACTGATGAGGTGGTATGCTTTGGATCATGGGCAGTTCCTTTCCTTCCCCATATTCTTCTCTTCCCATCATTCTGGTACAAGTTGATCTTTGTCTCATCTGTCCATAGGATGATGTTCCAGAACTTTACAGGATTTTTAAGATGTTTTTGGCAAACTCTTATCTGTTCTTCCTGTTTTTGAGGCTCACCAATGGTTTACATCTTGTGGTGAACCCTCTGTATTCACTCTGGTGAAGTCTTCTCTTGATTGTTGACTTTGACACAGATACACCTACCCCCTGGAGAGTGTTCTTCATCTGGCCAACCAGGGGACAGAAGGGAAATGATTCTTCTGTGATCCACCATAGCTGTTTGCCGTGGTCTTCCGGGTCTTTTGTTGTTGCTGAGCTCACCAGTGTGTTCTCTCTTTTTAAAACTGTACAGATGATTTGGCCACACCTAACATTTCTGCTATCTCTCTGATGGGTTTGTTTTGATGTTTCAGCCTTATGATGGCTTGCTTCACTGATAGTGACAGCTCAAATTAAACCTGAAAGTCTGCACTTAAAGCACACCTTGATTGTTTCATTTTAAGTCCATCGTGGTGGTGAACAGAGCCATAATTGTGAAAATTGTCCAAACATTTATGGATCTGACTGTATGTGTCCAATTGTATGACCACTAAGTAGTTTCTCTTCTCTTTTCAGTACAGGAATCAAGTAGTGGAACCTCCTAATCCCTGACATACTGGACAGCAGACTTCTTCCATGATGCCAGTGCACCAACAGATCAGCCTTGAGAGAAAATGCTGCCACCAGAGGCCAGAAAACTGCATTAGCAGAAAAGCCCATTTGAGCTTTTATATCCTAGATTAAGGGGTTGTACGACTGGTCTATTTTTCAGACATTAGAACATGCTGAGATTCAATTAACAGTTTAGATTTAACTCATTAATTAACATTAATTAATTAAACCACTGTGGAGATATATTTTTGCAAATCTGTTGTAATATGTCGTTTGTCGTTATGTTGTCAGGGTTAGCATATTTTTTTTTTATTATTATTGATTACACAATAAGATAACAGATACATTTTGGTGTAAAGATGGAAGCATGGAAACAGTTTGTTTTGTGGCAAGGGGAATAGAGTAGTTTTTACCAAGCTACTGTGTCTGGAGGATATGGCATATTTACAAACCCAATGAAACAATACACAGGGAGCAAGGTTTGCCACCTGAAATAATATTTTATTTATTTATTTATTTATTTAAATAAATTTCTTTAGTAAAACAAACAGTTGTTTTCAAAATCACAGCTATGTCTCTGGGCTGGGCAGAGGGGACAAACCAGGTGTCCACAAAACAATAGCCAGGATTTATTTTTCTTGGTTTTGGTGGTGATACGGCAGGTGTCAGTCCAGGCCTGGAGCCGGGTCCAGCATGCTGGCAGGCAGTATTCTCTTGTCAAGTCTGTGTTTTTCTTGGCCTCCTCTCTGTCTAGTCCAGAAGCAAAGACCAGGTCCAGATGAGAAGTGTCCCAGGCCAGGCAGGAGGGGCAGCAACAGCCGAAGAGGTCTGTGTGTTTACCAGGGTCCCCACAGTTCACAATGCACTGTATCAGCACCTACACTGTCTGTGCTCTAGTAACATGTAACGTGTTCATGGGTCAAACTTTACAAAGTTCTTACATTCTTATCATAGGTAAGAACCCCATCTATCACTTAATACATAACTGCAGCAATATGAAATGTAGTATTTAATAAATTCTCTCAATCATCTGATGACGGAGTGTGACCCTTTCATGCACACAGACATTTTGGATAATGCACTAGCTGGTCAGAGCACAGTGGCAACCTTACAAGTGTGAAAATTACTTAATAAATAAATAAATAAATAAATAAATAAAAATGAACTGTGAAGCACTTTAATCTTGGTGTTTTCACTCAAACTAATGAAATTTGCAGCAATTCAGCCACTTTGATATGTTTTCCAGTGGGAGATATTAGGATATCAAACCAGTTAATTCCTTCTAATAACTGAAACATCTTAATTTCTAGTGTCGTGCTTGTACTTCTAAGCTTCGTTGTGTCTCGTTCCATCAGGATTTTCTTCTTCTCCTTTGGGTAGTTTTAAGTTGAACCCCCCAACCCTTGCATAAATCTCATTCTTAACTGTTTCATTTATGTTTGTCTGACAAAAGTGCATCAAGTTATGTTCATGAGTTTGTTTATGTTTAAACTGTGTAATCTAATGAGGCAGGCAAATAGGCAATTAAAACGCTTGGTTTAGGTAGGGAACAAATCATAGTTTGGTCAAATAAACAGTTGTTAAGGCATGGTTAGAGTTAGGCTTGTAAATCTTTGGCCAAGATCAGGGAAACATGCTTATGACAGTGACAGGATATTTTTTGCATGAAAATTAGATTTTCTATGCTCTCATCCACCACCTCAACCTCCATACCCACACTGTCTGCCTTGCTACATAAAGAGCACACTATTCACTCTATTGGCACTCAATGTTGGCACAGGAGGTAAATTGTACTCTATTAAATTATGTAATTCCTAGAGATACTAAACACATAACAGTAATGCAGTCTCTTCTTTTTTCCCCAGCCCAAACCGTCTGCCTTGCACTAGCATACACATGTATTTGAGGCCCAAACGTTGTGTTGTGGAAGTCTGCAGAAGGCTGCTTGGTCCTAAATGAAGGTTAAAAGTAAAACTTTTCTGCTGGAATGAAACCTCTGACCTCCCCTAGTGTTCCTAGCACTGTGCATCAGCCTCCTGAGCTGTACAGTGTGACATCTTGTAGAAATGAGAGTGGTGGATGGAACACGAAGCCTGATAATACACTAGTGCTGGATCCACCGTTCCCTCCTGTTATTGGATGTGATAGATATCAATATGAGCAGATAGGATCAGTCATTTCAGTGGCCATACAGATGAAAGCGCTGCAAAGAACAGTTGCGTATGACTGTGTATTACCTGCTGTGGAAAAAAAAATACATAAAAGAGACCTAGTCTGTTTTTCTGACCAAAGTTCTGCCTGTGTTTCATTAATGCACTATAAACCATTCAATATTGTTTGTGAAAGCCAATATTTACATAGTATATTACACAGTAAATCCAGCAATGTGTGGAGTAATATTAATAATTGCGTCTCATTTCTTCAGTGTCTCGCTGTTCTTCTTGGACGCTTTCACCTCCCTCATGTGTTATTTCTTCTGGGGAGAAAAGGAAAACCACTGAGTTTACAAGTGAGTAAAAGTGTCTCTTTTCGATGCCACAGCCTCATGCATGCCCGTTAATTTACCGTGCGGGGAAACATTATGGAGCCATTAGAGGCTCTTAAATTGGATTCAAGCAGGAAAGTCATTATCGTCCACATAAGGAAGATTTCAATTGAGAGTGCTTCATCTGATATTTGATATAACTACCATATTAGAGAGAAATGTTGGATCAGATTCTCGGGCAAAGATAATTCTCTGCAGCGATGTTGGATTAACTTTATTTCACTTTAATAACAGTTGTGGATTCATTTATATCTTATTTCCCTGCTGAAAATGTTTATATATTTGTGTCCTTTAAGCAAAGAAATCAGTGTAGCTCAATAATGTCTTAGGGTTTATCATTGTATTTATTTCTTTGCAATACTGTGGGCAGAAATTCCCTGAACTAGAATGCAGTCTCTCCATTCTATAGCTCTCAACTCATGTATTGCTAAAAAACATTATGAAACTATTTTATCTTGAAATAACAAATCATTTTAATGGTAATCAGGCTCTCTTTTATTCCCACTCTGCACCCAGGATGCCTGTTCTTGCCTTATGTAACTTTGAGCAGGTGCGACCTCCTGCAAGAAGTGCATAAGACTTGACAGCGCTATGTCACACACCATCAACTATCACTGATTTTGGTGAAATTGGATCATATATCTGAGAAAATATTTTCTGATTTTCCCTCAGATGTCCTTTGGCTACTTTGACTCAGCTCTCTCTCAATTTAGGGAGTTTCCTGGTGGACAGAAAGCTTTACTTGTTGCTAAAGTAAACACTAACTGCTTAGCTAGGTATTTCAGTTATGCATACAGATAGCTGACTCTGCCCCAGACTGGAAGGCAAGCTTGGAATGGCAGGAGAGCATTGGTGTTTACACTGATGGCAGACAAGCTTTTGACTGCCCGGTTTTCAGGCCTGGGGTAAGGGGGGACGCCAGCAAGGAATGCTGCAATGGGCACCGGAGCCGGGTGATCGAGCATGGGAACCGGGCTCAGTAGCCTCTACGGACATTATGGCAGAGGTGATGAGACTAAAGAGGACATTAAGAGAGTTGAGATACATATTAATATAATGTAGTTACATGTGGAACGACTACTTTTAATGCTGATGAACAACTGTTCTTCATCTGTGGGTTGCCAGACATTGTCAGTGAGCACAGGTTTTGGTCTCACTATAGCCATAATGTCCAAGTTCTCCACTTGCCTTGGTGCATGTTGTAACAGTGTTAGGGCAATATGTTACAATGCAAGCGTATAGTAACATGTTCTTATGACCTCATTCCCCTCTAGATAGATAGATAGATAGATAGATACTTTATTCATCTCCAAGGGAAATTCACGTTTCAGCATATCCACAGATTTAAAGTAAAAGGCATACAATAAATAATCCAAAAGCACAGCAAGCAAGAATTAAAAGTTAAAAGTAAAAATGTCTAGTGCAAATAGAATACAAGTTTAAATGTCCAGTGCAACAGAATGCAAGTTTAAATGTCCATTGAAACAGAATGCAAGTTTAAAGTCCAGTGCAAACAGAATGCAAGTTAAGGTGCATGTTGAACAGAGTGTTGTACAGATTCCATTCAGAACATTGAAGAATGTTGACATTAATGTTTGACGTCCCCCCCATCTCCCTGGTCTTGGTGGTGTAGAGGTGTAGGTGGTTGGAGTCGCACCATGTGACAAAGTCCTGCATCAGTGTCCTGTACTCAGGACAGCCCAGATAGCAGTGTCATCTGTGAACTTTTGCACATGGCAGGACTCTGAGTTGTATTGGAAGTCCGATGTGTACAGGGTGAGCAGGACTGGAGAGAACACGGTCCCCTGTGGTGCTCCTGTGCTGCAAACTACGGCGTCAGACCTGCAGTCCCCCAGTCTCACATACTGAGGTCTGCCTGTCAGACAGTCTGTAATCCAGACCACCAGGTGTGAGCCTACACCCATCTCTGTGAGTTTATTTCTGAGGAGAAGAGGCTGGATGGTGTTGAAGGTGCTGGAGAAGTCCAACAATGTAATCCTCACCACACCGCTGTCCCTGTCCAGGTGAGAGAGGGATCGGTGTAGCAAGCAGACAATGGCGTCCTCCACTCCCACCTTCTCCTGGTAAGCAATCTGCAGAGGATCGAGGGCGTGGTGCACCTGTGGCCTCTGGTGGCGTAGCAGCAGCTGCTCCATGGTCTTCATCACATGTGATGTCAGGGCGACCGGCCTGAAGTCATTCAGCTCCTCAGGTTTTGGTCTCTTTGGGACTGGGATGATGCAGGATGTTTTCCACAGCTGAGGGACCCTCCATTGCTCCAGGCTCAGGTTGAAGATGTGCTGCTGGGGGTCTCCCAGCTCCAATGCGCAGGCCTTCAGCAGTCGAGGGGATACTCCATCTGGACTCACTGCCTTGCTGGGATGAAGCCTCCTCAGCTCTCTGCACACCTGGGCTATTGTGATCTTGGGTGGGGGGATGGTCTCCTCTGTGCTGGTGTCTAGAGGGAGAGAGAGAGAGCAGAGGGTAGGGAGAGGGGTGCAGTACTATGAGGTGCAAATGAGTTGGGGTGGTCATACCTGAAGAAATTGTTCAGCTGGTTCCCTCTCCCCACATCCTTTGATGGTAGCACCCCGCTTCGAGATGCAGTCGGTGATGATCTTCATTCATCCCACACCTCCTTCATGCTGTTGTTCTGCAACTTCTGCTCCAGTTTCCTTCCGTACTGCTCCTTCACCTCCCTGAGCTGGACTCTGAGTTCCCTCTGCACGCGCTTAAGCTCCTGCTGATCACCATCCTTGAAAGCCCTCTTTTTCTGTCTTCTGATTGAGAAGGCCCTTGATATCACTCGTGATCCAGGGCTTGTTGTTAGCATAGCAGCGTACAGTCCTTAAGGGAACAACGTCCACACACAAGTTGATGTAGTCAGTCGTGCAGTTCAGAGCCCCTTCAATGTCCTTGCCGTGTGACCCCTGCAGTACATCCCAGTCTGTATTTGCAAAGCAATCTCTCACACATACTCTCTCTAACACATAAAGTAGCAACATATTTAACCCTTGAAATTCAAACAAAAATATGATTAAGGTTAGAGAACGATAATAGTTATAGGTAAAGAAACATTTACTGTTGGTGGGGAAATATGAAATGAGCAGCAATTCACGGTCCATTCATTTTAAACATTGTACAGCTCTTTCCTCTTCAGGATATACATATTTTTAGTGGAAATTTTGTATCCTATATTTATGATTGCTTGACTTTTGCAGTACTTGTTTTTTCTCTTTATATATTTTGACTGTTATGCACCACAACTGTTACGATCAAATGATTGAATGAGTTTAGGTTGGATCCCCTGGACAGACCAAAAGGTACAAACACAAAGAGCCGTTTCAAAAATACAACGGTTTATTTAACACCACAGTGGGTACAAAACTCGAGAAATGAAAGCCAGAGAAAGCAGATGGAAAAATCAGCCAAGAACACAAAATCAACTACACCGTGGCGAGCGGGCAGGAATAATAACACTTGCGAAGAATCAAGGAACTAAGGCACAAGAAATAAATCTATCAAAACACGAAAAAACTAAACACGACCAAAACAAGACTTGCTCTAAAGCGGCAGGAAAATTTACACATGAACTAGATAGTTAGATGAGGCAAGGTTCAAGGCTGGAAAGTTTATCGCATTGGCTCAAAACAATCTGGCAGTGAGGCAGAGCCGCCACGCTGCTTGAATGCAGGGGAGAATCAAGCAGATGAGCAGCAGGTGCGCCGTCAACCCTCTGCTCAGACCGATCACCCCTCCCCTTCGGAAACACAGGCACAGAGAAACACAACCAAACAACAACAGAAAAAGGTACAACAAAACATAACACCAACCAAATATAACAACAACAGTGAGATAAATTCCTTTTGTGTGAAAACCGACATGGTAAAAAACCTGTTTCTGATTTTTGCTTCTGTTTCTGATATTATCATGTAGCACCATCAATATCTTTTTGGACAGTCCTGGCTGAGAATGAAGTGGCATAAGATCAACAGTGCCCAATTTTCTCAAGGGTGTCGGGGGTGTGGGGGGGTGTTAACGTGCCAAGCATTAGCAACCCCTGATCTAGTTTGTGATATTTCCTGTTTATTTACAGGAACATCAGTGAGGGCAATAAGAAATGGGGGGATTATAAGGTGTTCAGGGATGCATAGTGAGGTTTTCAAAGTCAAATTGCACCACTGTCTTTGAGGTTCCTTGACTGCATTGAGTCATGTGTTTTTGTTCCCTGTGATGGAGTGATGTGCAGTTGCATCTGGCTCTATATTGATGTTCCTGTGGAGCCTGTGTTATGATATGGGTGCAGGCCAGGGTTACGCATCTATCACCCACAGCCATTAAACTCATTTTTTTCTCCTTGTTTATCAGCAAATACTGCTGCATTCTTCTGCTGCCCAGACAAACAGCACAGAAATGTTAACTTACTCCAGATGTCACTGATAATGAATAGTGTCAAGCCATGATTTACTCCTGGATGACAGTGTTGAGGAAATGCAGTGAGGGACTCTTTGATCCAGAAAAAATGAACTAATGGTACAACTATACTCCTTGTTGTTCTTGTGTGAAGTAGAGCTGGAAGGGGACTGGGGGAGCAGGGCTTGAGGGAGTGGTACACAGAAAAACACACATGAAAGAGTTACTCTTCTTTTCCCTGTGGTACATTGCTATCAGAAAGGATCTGCACACTTCCAAGGGACTATCGTTCATTTGCCATGACGGTTATCACTGATGGCAACTCCTTGGCATCAGGCTACATCTTTTTGAACCATTCCATGCAGCATTTGTTTGATCATCTGCCGATTTTGATTTCTGATCGCCATGTTGGAAGATAATGATGTGTGTATATGTGTGTTTGTGTGTGCCTCACAATGAAGCTTAAAGAGATAATCAGGATACAGCTTCCTGCCAGAGTGCTTGGGAGCTTTACTTGGTCGCATGGTAACTGCTAATTAAATGAAAATGTCAAACACAGTGCACTTGTAATGTGTGTCTGTGTGCATATGGACATGTGTGTTTCATTGAGAGTCTTTGACCCACGCTGGCGATGTTCTCTCATCATCAGGATGGAAGGATTTTACAAACACTAACAAGTTTCAGACTGGGCTTCAAGGAATCGTATGTGAAGCACTTTGAAAAGGAAGTCTGACCTCTAACAAAGAAAAGTAAATCAAGTTCTGCTTCCACTTAACTAACTTCAGAGTAGCATCGGTGAAAAGAGAAAAGCTATTTTTCCTCAGCAAACACACTGAACTGTTCAATTCAGCCAGCGTGGGAAGTATTTCATTAAGAATGCAATTCCATTAAGAAGTTTTTGTCTGGATATTCTTTGAAGGAAAACTACAGTTCTATAAACCGTAGTTTATCTTTATGCTTACATTTCCCATTTACAAGTCACACACTTTGAAGGAGAATTCAGATTTAGTAGTTTAGTTCTTTGATTTTGAGTGTGCCAGCTGATCTTATCCCAGTTATTGCAACTCATTACCGTGGCCAGTGACGTTGTGGGGATAGAGTGTGACTCTCTGACGGTGGTGTCAGAGAGGAGAATGCTGAATAAGCTACAGACTATCTTGGAAAACGTCTCACACCCACTTCATGATGTGCTGGCCAGGCACAGGAGTACGTTCAGTGAGAGACTCATCCCAACAAAACTCAAGACCTGCAACGACCTTAGTTACCCCTTGATACCAATTTCAAAATTTTGATTCAGACTCAGATTCAGAAAATGAATTGTTTTTATTTTATTTATTTATTTTATTTTATTTAGACTGTCTGTGCTGTAATGTCCTATTGTTTTCTGACTGGGTGTAGAGATCTGATAGTTAGGACTCCATGTTACCTCTTATTTGCATGGATGATGATTCCCAAAGGTTTTGATTTGTTTGTAAAAGAGAAAGACTTCAGACTGCTTCTTTATTGATCCCAATTTGGGAAATTATTTTTAAAAAATGTATACAATCTCCAAAAGAAATGTCTTGCCATCAGCAAACTTTTGTGTCTCTTTTATCCCTAGTCTTTTTTATATTTGCACAAATCATTAACATGCCGATAGACTCTGCCCTATAGGAATTCTCTGCTTAAAATGAAGCTGGACATAATGTCTCTAGCCACTACAAGTTGTAGCCTCTCCTCTTCGTAGCTCCTAATCAACAGCACCAGAACTGAGTTGTGTATGTTCCGTGTACAGGATTCTTTGCTTTCTTAATAGTCAGAACATTAAGTATGAAATTCTTAACTGCGTCCAGGCACGTTATAAAACACCATCATGAAGTTGTCTTTGTCAAGTTGCACTTCAGGTGAGTGTAAAATTGTTCTGTGTTTGCAGTGTAAGCTTTTTACAGGTTATTTACAATTTAAACATGGACTGAGTTTTCTCAGTAACCCACTGAGAAAAAAAAAAAAAAAAAAAAAAAATATATATATATATATATAT
>JBBMOE010000043.1:2751174-2788458 GCA_037975065.1 Chaetodon trifasciatus | reverse complement strand
ATATATATATATATATTTTTTTTTTTCTATCTCTTTTCTTTCCTTTCTAATTTCATTCTTGTATGGAGCACCTGCGACAAAAACAATTTCCCCTCGGGGACCATTAAAGAATCTGAATCTGAATCTGAATTATCAAATTGTGTATACTCTAAGCATCACCCACGACATGATGAGAAGTGTAGTTCCAAAACTCCATGCAAATAAGAGGTAACATGGAGTCCTAATTTTCAGATTTCTACACCCAGTCAGAAAACAATAGGACATTACAGCACAGACAGTCTAAATAAAAAAAAATAAAGAAATAAAATTAAAACAACGCATTTTCTGAATCTGAGTCTGAATCAAAATTTTGAAATTGGCCTCAAGGGGTAACTAAGGTCATTGCATCATCATAGCAAAACTAGTTTAATTTAATTTTTTCTTTTGTTTTTCTTCCATGTATCATGTGCCAGTAATGAATGTGGTGCTATCTTGAGTTCTTTTCAGTGTGTATTCACCTGTCAGAGACGGTGACACGCTGGGTTTGAAGCCGCATGACAGTCTGTCATCCATCCTCACCTACTCCTGTCTTACTTTAGGAACAAGAACATGTACATTGTTCATACTCACACATTTACCAGCATGCCAGGTTTACAGATCAGCTCTGTGTCTGTGTGTGTGTGTGCGCGTGTGTGCTTTAAGTAAAGTGGTCTGGAAAATGAAACTCGCTTGGACATGAGAAATTTCAAGTGGTTCAAACGGTTTGGTTTACAAACTGGGTTTAGTTGCACGCAGCTACTCAAGTCTCTGAACGCATTAAACCAGATTTTCATTCAAGCATTATTATGATAAACTGACCATATACCTGAAATCTAAACGGTGATTTTTTCTCAGGAAAGATGAATCTCAAAACCTATTTTGGTGAAATTATAAGAATTTGACCTTGGACTTGGCAATGTTTTCCCTGGGCCTAAGCCCTGGAATGATGTTTTGTCTGATGTGTGATGATGCTGAGGTCTGAAGACATCCAAGTATGGACAAATCTATTTACATTGTGCAAATTGCATGATTCTTTTGCAGTGCTCTTGCATTCTCATGCATTACTTGCAAGTATGTCATTTGTTATAATTAGTGAATCATGTCAAAATTAATGCTAGAGGAAAACATCTCTAAAAACAATTGAAAATTGAATCTTGCATGATGCAGATTTGGTGGTGGCCCTTGAATCATATCCTTTGCTATCACCACTGGTTGAAATGCATGCTTGAATGCTTGTCTACCCTTTGTCCTTAGATCATTCTTGGCTAAATGCGGACTTTTACTGTGATTGGGACCGTTCTTGGACTGTAACTGCCGACATTTCACAAGAACACAGAATAAGACAGGCCTCGATAGAAAGAAAGGGAAGACAAAAAGAAAGCAAATGGGAAAGAGGGACAGAGAAATTAATGAAGAGAAAAAAACTATTTAATTGAAGATTAAAGACAGAAAAATGAAAAAGGAAAGTGTGAGACAGACAGAGAAAGTGAGAGAAAAAACAAAGAGAGTGAAAAAGAAAGAAAGATCAGAGGAAGATGGATTTCATTACTTCCCCAAAAGATAAAAAGGCACAATTACCAAAAGACCTTGTCGTCCCACCCTTTTTCACTCATTTTTTTTTTTCACATCACCCACCCCACATCCTCCTGTTCTTATTATCCAGCTCTATCAAGGTAGCAGCACTTTCTTCTGTCCAGCTTGAATGTGAAAGGTCAGGCCGGTGATCAAGCCAGTAATTAGACAGACCTGGGAAGAGGAACTAGATCACTGCATGTCACCCTCTTCAAATGAACAGCCAGGGAGCCAGTGTCGTCTTCCTACCACAGATGAAGCCTGTGCCTCTTTTCATTTAAAAGGAAAACGAGAAGAGAACACAGCAAGGTGGCTCGCCTTTCTTTCTGCCCTTAATCCACTGCTAGTTGCTTCTAAGCCTATTAGTGTCTGAAAACTTTAAGACAGAGGCTAAAAGAAGTGGGACCTCTGAGAGAGTAGAGATGAGGGTTGGCTTTTAATCTTATGCGAGGGGAGTATTTGAACTTTTATCATTTTCTTCTTCTTATATACATATAGGATGGACACAGTAACATAAACACCAAAGTAATATAATGTAATTCAATATGATATAATAATGTTACCATATCAACAGCATTGCATGCAGATGCAGCAGCCAGTAGCTCCCTCAAACTTTGCAACTTTTTGTTTTATTTTTTGCTGTTATGACTGGACCATATTTACACAAACATGCCTGGCAGCCACAAAGCTCTCCCCCTCCCCATTTTGGTCAATCAAACCATATTTCCCTGCTTACTACTTATTTCCTGCTGATAAAGGGGTGAAACCATCAGCAAAAAATAGCTTGTTGGACAAATGAAGGTACAGGAGCTCAACAGAACTACATCATCTACATCATCAGTGACCTCATACATCAGCAAATGTGTTGATGATGTAGTGATCACAATAAAATTGTTCCTAACCAGAAAGCCTGGATGAATGGAGGGGTGAGGGTGCCATCCAGAGGGAGCCAACAAAGCTGCCTTTAAATTAGGTGACAAGAAAGCATACAACAATACCAGAGCGAGACTGAAAGTCGGCATGAACTGAATAAAGTGGAGATGTCAGCAAAGACTGGACAGAGACCTCATCACCAACAACACCAAACATATATGGCAGGCAATCCAAACCATCAAAGCCTACAAAAGCAGGAGTGCCTCATTGCATGTGAGGCCATATTGCTAGATGAACTTAGATAAGATAAGATAAGATAAGATAGACTTTATTTATCCCACAATGGGGGAAATTCACCTGTTACAGCAGCAACAAGACAGAGTGCAAGAAATCAGAGGATAAGAAGACAAAAGATAAAAAAAAATATTGCACGAATGTTATATACCCTATGGTAATTTATAACATATACAATACGTACACAATAATTTAAAAATGACGATTGCACATGAAAACGGAGGTTATCAGTACAACTTGCATTTGAGTGGATGTTATTGTGCACTGTTATACAGTCTGATGACTGTGGGCAGGAATAACCTGCGATAACGGTCCTTCCTGCACTGAGGATGTAAAAGTCTTGTGCTGAAGGAGCTGCTCAGGGTCCTTACAGTGTGATGCAGGGGGTGGGAGGAGTTGTCCATGATAGATGTCAGCTTGGCTAACTTCCTTCTGTGAGTCCACCATGTCAATGTCCGAGCCCTGGATGTTCACTGGTGTGCGAGGGGATGGTTTCCTTTGGAAATCAATAACCATCTCCCTGGTCTTGCTGGTATTTAGGATCAGGTGGTCCTGTGTGCGGAGGTGGGTGAGGACGATCCTCTCCATGGTCTTCATGAGGTGGGAGGTCAGGGCGGCAGATCTGTAGTGGCTTGGTTCCCTGGGATGGGCTGTTTTTGGAACCGGCACCATGCAGGAGGTCTCCCACAGGGCCGGGACTCTCTCCAGACTGAGGCTCAGGTTGAACATGTACAGAACCACCTGACTGAGCTGGTCTGCACACTCCCTGAACACCCTGGAGCTGATGGCATCTGGTGTATGCGTCCCTGACATTAGCATACAGAAGGTCCAGAGTTTTATTGTTCCTTGTGTGGCAGTTTACATACTGTGTGAAGTTTGGGAGAGTGGCAGAGAGGGGGCATGATTGAAGTCCCCAGAGATGAGAAAGAAGGCCTGTGGGTGTCTTGTCTGCAGTGTGGACAATGTGCTGTTTATGCCCTCACAGGCAGCAGCAGCATCAGCCGATGGGGGGATGTACACAGTCAGTACAATAATGTGAGAACTCCTGAGGAATGTAATATGGCTGAACGCTGACTGCAAGAGGCTCAATGTCCCTGCTACAGAGCTGCTCTTTAATGTGATGTGGCCAGGGTTACACCATCTGTTGTTAAGAAGCACACACAGTCCACTGCCTTTCTTCTTACTGCTCTCTGCCACTTTCCGGTCCGCATGGACTAGGGTAAATCCGTCTAAGGAGACAACAGAGTCCAGTGTGTCCTGGTTCAGCCATGTGTCCGAAAAACACATAAGACTGCTCTCCCTGTACTCCCACTGCAGCCTTATTAGCATCGATAGTTCATCCATCTTGTTGGAGAGAGACTCTGGTTTCCCAGTGTGGAGCAGGGATAGACCAGGGCTAACAGCTGGTCCTGTGTGTAGACAATAGAGCCATGGCTGAGAGGGTCTCCCAAGGCAGACTCAAAAAGTCAAAAAAAAAAAGGAAAAAAGAGTGCAAAAATTCAGTGGAGTGGAACCCCTACTTGCACATATCCATAGGGGTTTTAGAAAACAAGAAAGAACACAAGAAAAACATATAGAAATACAAAAAAACACTAAACTGAGGAAAACAGAAGACAGAGCTGCTGCAATTGCTGCCACTCACGTGGTGCCATCTTGGATTGACACCTTTCACTTTGAACTCCTCAACAAAGAATCAGCTGGCAAGTCTACTAAACTGCAGTGGACCAGCTACTGTCAGTATCTACACCAGATATGAGCAGAACCCTGAGAATATGAATAAAACTGCTGGGCCTGATAACATCCCTGACTGTGTAATAAAAGTATGTGCCAACCAGTTAGTCACTGTCATCACATTTTTTTTAACGAATGATTGTCAAAGGAGAGTCTTCCCACCTGCTCCAAAACAGCAACTACTGCCCCCTAGAGGCCTCCCTAATGGCACCGCTGATAGCTGCCTCGGTAACTGGGTGTTTTCTGTTTTTTATTATCACACTGTTGGGAGCTCTTACACCAGGAATGGGCCCCGCCTCAACACGGAAAGTGAAATGCTGAAGGAGAGGGAAGTGAGCTGGGGTGCTCATTCGCCTCTGGAGCCAAGGCCTCCGGACTCAATTGCTGGGCATATTCCTCCCCAACATTCACTCGTTGGGCAACAAAATGCATGAACTACATCTGCTGGTGAGAGATATCCAAAGACTTCTCCTCATCTGCTGCACTGTGTTTCACGGACACATGGCTATCTGGAACTATTCCCGATACTGCAATGCATCTGCCAGGATTCCAACTTCTACTCCCCACGTGAGTTTGCTTCATTCATTCTGGTTGGTGTTTACATCCCACATCCCCATGTCTGCATCCCATCATGTACCAGGGTATACTACATTTAACAAGTACACAGGCTAAATTATGGCTTTAAAGATTTTAGCATCAAGTTAGTGGTTGGGACTAGGTCTACAGAAGGCAGGTTCAGTTCCTAGAGCTAGTGGTACAATAAAACACAACAAACAGTACTTCAAATGCAGTTGGTACCATGTATTAGCTTGTGATAATATATACAGTGAAACCCCAATATTTACAATCTGCAGAGCAAATTAACCAAGGTAGTAAAGTGCACTTAACATTTCAAATGCATCAACAACATTCAAAATCAACCGAAACCCAGTCCAGTTTTAACTAATATGGCAGTGGGTCCACACCCGATATTGAGTAATGCACAAGCACAAGGTTCATAGAGAATGAGACGCACGGAGATCTGTCCAGCATGTGCACCGCAAATGCAGAGTCCAGGTTGTTAATTGTCCATGGGCTAGAAGCCTTAAAGTGCGAGTGCATGCATGGGTGTGGGTGTAAAAGAAGATGAGGGGGAAACAAGGCTGCCAGAGCCTCCTACCAGACCAGGAGAGGCTCGTAACTGGGATTGCTCGGCTCCAAGTCAGTGTCTTAGCTCGCCATCGATTCAGTTCTGTGTCCTTACAGGAACCCTGGCCTGTATAATGTAAGCAGGACTATATCTCAATAAAACATTTCATCAACTAGTTATATTCAGTGTACACAATAATTAATAAATAATTCAATAATTCAATTCTCAAAGTACATTTGGTTTAAACACATTACCATCAATTTAGTTCATAAATCAGGACAAATCTTCCCAAATTAGTGTCAATCATTATTTCATAAATTACATGTCAACCATTCATTTCATAAATCAAAATAAACATTCTATAATTGTGCTGTAGTGGCACATTAATCTCATGATACCCATTATTATGGATTCAAAAGCCAGCATTAGCATTTAAAAGCTAGGTGTACCGTAGCCAATCAATATAAGTGCATTGACAATTGCTAATGCTAACGCTAACAACAGACAGGCAGACTCACCAATTCCGAAATTTATCCGACGCACCACGCGACCAACTTATCCCTCACCAGCTCTGGTTAATGTCTAGAGGGTTGAATGATGTAATGGAGACATTCAGAATGATATAAATAAGAATCTACGAGTGAAGATAACATTTGTTTGTAGCGACTGACCTGTAGCTGCTGCTCCGCGTGCCTCCCCTCACCTTCTGAATGAGAGACATAGCGGACTGCTTGTAACAGGCGCTACGAGCAACGTGATTGGACAGCCACGGCCCCAGGTACGTGCGTGACGATGCAACTCTACATGACAGGAAGTTACACACTCGTATGGGAACCTGACGGACTTTGTTATATTAATAATGAACATAAAATAACCATTAAGTAACAGACTTTCTCCTTGGATTAAATAACAGATTTCACCCCGGTTACATACAGCAATGACAAACCCTGGTTTATAGTCAGGCTCAAAAGGCTGAGGAGGGAAAAGGGGGTAGCATTTAGGAGCGGAGACAGACAGCTTCAAAGCACTGAAGTACACATTCGGCAAGACAGTGAGGGAGACCAAACAGCAGTGCTCTGTGAAGCATTACCTCCACCACCACCTTCTCTCTCTCTATACTTGAGAGAGATGTGAGCAGGCTCTTCAAAAGACAGAACCTGGCAAGACAACAGGGCCAGACTATGTCTCTCCATCAACCCTGAAGCACTGTGTTGACCAGCTGTCTGTAGTGTTTACTGACATCTTCAACACCTCAGTAGAGACATGTCATTTGCCAGCCTGTTTCAAGGTCTCAACCATCATCCCTGTGCCAAAAAAAGTAAAGATCACAGGCCTTAATGACTACAGACCCATAGCCTTGACCTCTGTAGCCTTGAAATCGTTTGAGCGCCTTGTGCTGTCTCACCTTAAATCCATCACCGACCCACACCTGGATCCCCTGCAATTTGCCTACAGAGCCAACAGGTCTGTGGATGACACAGTCCACATGGCTCTTCACCACACCCTCCAGCACCTGGACACTGCGGGCACCTATGCTAGGATACTCTTTGTGGACTTCAGTTCTGCCTTTAATACCATCATTCCAGCTACTTTGCAGGACAAACTTACCTAGCTGAACCTGCCTGACTCAACCTGCAGGTGGATCACTGACTGTCTGACAGGAAGCAGCATGTTAAGCTGGGCAGGCATGTCTCAGGCAGCCGCACCATCAGCACCAGTGCTCCACAAGGCTGTGTCCTGTCCCCTCTGCTCTTCTCCCTGTAGACCAACCATTGCACCTCCAGTCACAGTCTGTCAGGCTCCTGAAATATGCTGATGACATCACCCTCATCAGTCTCATCTCGGATGGAGATGAGTCTGCATACAGGAGCGAAACTGACAGGCTGGTACATTGTTGTGGGGAAAACAATCTGGCCCTGAATGCAGCAAAAACTGTGGAGATGATTGTGGATTAAAGGAAAACTCCAGCACCACTAGCCCCCATCATTCTTCATGGTTCCCCAGTGAACACTGCGGAATCATTTTGCTTCCTGGGCACAGTTATCTCCCATGACCTCAAGTAGGAATCTAACATCAGCTCCCTCATCAAGAAAGCCCACCAGAGGATCTCCTGCCTACGGCAACTGAGGAAATGTGACCTGCCCATGCTAATGCTGGTTCATTTCTATTGGGCCATGATTGAGTCCATCTTCACCTCCTCCTTCTCAGTCTGGTACCCAGCCGCCACAGCTAGGGACAACAGAAGACTGCAGCGCATCATCCACACTGCTGAGAGGGTGATTGGCTGCAGTCTGCCCTTTCTGCATAGCCTACACTCCTCCTGGACCCTGTGGAGGGCAAAAAAAATTGCAGCTGAACCCTCCCACCCTGGACACAGTCTTTTGCAGACACTCTCCTCCGACAGAAGGCTGCGGTCCATCAGGACCAGGACCACACGCCACAAGAACAGCTTCTTCCCTTGCACTGTCAGTCCCCTGTACATTACTCACACTACCCCTCCTCCCCACTTACACACACACACACACACACACACACACACACACACACCATCTATCCTGACCCCCTCCACCATGCAACACTTGCACCTTTTAAAGTTGGAGCATGTCCTTTTTACTGTAGCATGTCTTTTTTTTTTTTTTTTTTTTTTGTCTTTGATGTCACCAGGTATGCCCAATCCATATTTTATTTATTCATTATGATATTTATTATAGGTTCCTAACAAGAATAAGCATTATTTTACGTCAAATTAAGTCAAATTCCTTGTTTTTTTTCTTGTGGAAACTTGGCTAATAAACCTGATTCTTCTGTACCTAAAAAGTCTAGTGTTTAGTCGAAATGACTACCACTCTGATGAAATGCTGTGAGAAACTGGTTGTCTATCAAAGACAACATCCCAGGCAGCCTGGATTCTCATCAGTTTGCATTCAAAATCAATGGATCCACAGAGGATGCCATCTCCACTGCCCTCCACTCAGTCTTCACAAACAACGCCTACATCAGAATGCTATTTGTTGATTTCAGCTCAGCATTCACCGCAATCAAACTGACTGACAAATTTAGTACTCAGGGTTTGAGTACCACAATCTGCAACTGGATATTGGACTTCCTCGCAAACAGACCCCAGGCAGTTCAAATTGGCATTCACACGTCCTCCACCCAAGTGCCCATCACTGGAGGCCCCCAGCGCTGTGTGCTGAGCCCTCTCCTGTACACCCACAACTGCAACCCCTGACACCAAAAGCAGAGAACTCTGTTGTGAAGTTTGCAGATGACAATACCACCATTAGCAGAATTTCAAACAGTGATGAGAATTCATTTTGGGAGGAAATTAAAAATATAATTCTTCATTCATTCAAGTATTCCTCAGTCATTTACCAGGTAGTGCTTTTATAGGTTTGCCTAAATATTTTTTTTAATATAAGAAAAAAATGTTGCCTCCCATCTCAACAACAAAATGCATCTCAAGCTTTTGGATAATTGTCAGGACCTGAATGAATGTGGGGTTCATTTCAGTATAGTAAGAGAATGGAGAGAGTATTGACATGTAAGAAACTCTCATCAGATTGATGAAGTCCTCTGCCCTCCTCAAATCTTCATCAGTCAGCTGAGCAAGTCTGTGTGAGAAAGATACATTTTTCTGTGTTCAAATTCATATTCTTTGTTCTCTTCAAGCAAAAAACACTGCTTTTTGAAAAGAGAGTTTAGCTGTTCATGTTGAAATTCACTACATAGTACAGCAAGCTAATGTGAAAAGTATTATTTCTTACCTTTTGCATAATCTGCATTTGTGTTTGTTCATATACTTATCTTCAATTTGCATTTTATCTTATCCACAGTATTTTTTCTTCTTCCACTGTTTTTACATTTTAACCTAACATTTGTGCTACTTCATTAGCACATGCTCTGTAGTACTAGACTATCTGTGGCTAGACTATCACTTCACTGCTGCATATTTTTATTCTTCTATTCTTGATTTTATTCTCATATTCATGTGGTGCTATATGCATGTGTGTGTGTGTGTGTGTGTGTGTGTGTGTGTGTGTGTGTGTGTGTGTGTAAAGTACTATGCAAAAGTTTTAGGCAGGTCAGGGTCTCTTAGGGCCATACCATCAGTTCCAGAACTTTGGCTGTATGGTTGGGGTTGCTGTCCTACTGCAGAATAAATTTGGGGCCAGTCATACGCCTCCCTGTTGGTATTGTATGATGGATAAGTATCTGCCTGTATTTTTCAACATTGAGGACACTATTAATCCTGACCAAATCTCCAACTCCATTTGCTGAAACGTAGCCCCAAACCTGTAAGGAACCTCCACCATGCTTCAATGTTGCCTACAGACACTCATTATTGTACCACTCTCCAGCCTTTCAAACAAAACTGCCTTCTGCTACAGCCAAATATTTCAAATTTTGACTCATCAGTCCAGAGCACCTGCTGCCATTTTTCTGCACACCAGTTCCTATCTTTTCGCGCATAGTTGAGTCGCTTGGCCTTGTTTCGATGTCAGAGGTATGGCTTTTTGGCTGCAAGTCTTCCATGCAGACCACTTCTGGCCAGACTTCTCTGGATAGTAGATGAGTGTACCTGGGTCCCAGTAGTTTCTGCCAGTTTTGAGCTGATGACACTGCTGGACATTTCGATCCAATTTCGATAGGAAATAAGCCTGATTGGCTACACTAAGTTTCCTTGGCCAACCACTGCATCTATGATCCTCAACATTGCCTGTTTCTTTGTGCTTCTTCAAGAACTTGAACAGCACATCTTGAAACCCCAGTCTGCTTTGAAATCTTTGTCTGGGAGAGACCTTGCTGATGCAGTGTAACTACCTTGTGTCTTGTTGCTGTGCTCAGTCTTGCCATGGTACATGAAACTGTCTTCCACAACATCACCTTGGTAATTCCTAGTTTGTTGTTCCTCACCCAGTTCTAAGCCTGTCCGCACAGCCAAAAGTATATCTGAAAAAGATGAAGATAAGGCTGGTTGGACTTTTCAACCTTTCCCAAATTACTTGAGACCTTATTTGTAATTGTTGCATATGCACAAAATGGAGCTTGAAATGCATATGCCACTTCCCACAGAGAAGTTTGGATTTCTAAAGACAGATTTGACAGCAAAATATGCCCTCCTGTGTGGAAAAGCCTAATGACCAAACTATGATTAATATATTCACTTTATCATATATATTTAGGCCAACTGTGTTATGACATGTTTGTGCTTGTGCTAAGACATCAATTATTCCATAATTTGTAACTGGTGTACATAGAAATTGGTGTCTACCTCTCTATTTTAAAAGATAAAGGCCAACCCAAATCTGAAACATTTACATTTGTGATTTATAATAATAATACATTATACTTATACAGTGCTTTTCTGGACACTCAAAGAAGCTTCACAAAGTGGGCACAAAATAAATACAAATAATGAAACAATAAGGAAAAAGAACAAATAGGGCATGAGGAGAGGAGACTGTCAAAGATGGAAAGTAGAGTTGAACAGGTGAGTCTTAAGTGATTTTTTGAAAATGAGTGAGGAGGAGTCTCTGATGGCTTTAGGAGTGATTTCCAGAGTGTAGGAGCAGCAACGGATAATACCTTGATCTATCTATCTATCTATCTATCTATCTATCTATCTATCTATCTATCTATCTATCTATCTATCAGTGACGTGTGGTCAGGGGAGGCAGTGCCTCACCTGTTAAAATATAATTAAAAAAAACTTGCTGTGGTTTATAATACATATGATTTCAACATTTCTATGGTCAAAATTGCTACATTTATGCATTTCCTGTTCAAATACGTGGGAGAAGGGTGAGGTGAGGCAGTGATGAGCTGTGCCTCACTTCTGATGGCGCTGTGCCACACACACTGACTGACAGAGGCAGTTGGCGCATGCCCATTGCTGTCTCTCTTTATATCTGCCATGCACAGTGAAAATGCTCTGGGTGAGGCAAAAAGTACTGATAGGCAGTGCTGTGCTACATTGGTGCAATGTATGTCGCTGCATACCCTCCTACGCAGAGGGCGATAGTGAGTGTTCAATTTTAATCAAAAAAAGAGAGATCAGCCAAAAAAAAAAAAAAACATTTAAATTTTTAAAAATCCTGATTGTATCAAATATTCTTTTGTTTTTCTTGCTATCGTATTATTGAACAGTGTGGAATTGATTAAAGCATAATTAAAAGCTTTTAAATCAACTAAATGTTTCAGTTAAGGTCAAAATTGAAATAAAAGTTTGAAATAAAATAAAAATATAATTGAAATTGAAAATAAAATCTAACTCCAGAGGAGTCAGTGCCTCATCAGTCATGAACCTCACCGCACGTCACTGATACATTATGTATATAGAAGAAGAAGAAGAAGAAGAAGAAGAATCCTTTATTGATCACAGCACAACATGCATAGTTACAGAGGAGGAACTGCACACGCCATGCTTCAGTGAAATTCTTTCTCCGCATTTAACCCATCCTGGTAAGTCCTTCCTCCGTAGCAGACCAGGAGCGGTGGGCTGCCAGCCGACAGCGGCACCCGGGGACCCAGTTCCTTTTGTCACCATTGGTCAGGTGGTGATCTTCTTGCATGTTTTAGTGGGGGTATTTTATGGAGGATACCCCAGGTGAACACGGGGAGAACACGCAAACTCCACACAGAAAGGCCCCTTTCCTCGAGCAGCAGGCACCGATGGCATGGTGGAGGACACGCCTCCAGTCACCTTGGACTTGCTGATGCATCCAACTATAGCAGAGTCATCAAAGAACTGATCTCCTGGCCTGCGGAAATAATCCTGTACGTCTTTGAAACATGAGTGTGGTTTCCCTCTTCTCCTGGCTTTGATGATGGACTGTATATGCAACATCTGTGTGCGGTTAAGTAAAGTAGCCACGAGTGCGGCACTACCGCGAGTATTGTTTGTTGCAAGCAGCGATAACGTGGGCTCTATGCTGTAACCGGAAGTGGTGCCTCACCTTACCCAGAGTGTATTCCACTCTTTTCATTTAGCATTGCCAACAATCCAAGATGTACAATGTTTATCCAGTGCTGAAAAATGCAGTGAAAATACCAACTCTGATGTCCTAAGAAATGACTAATATTGTGGGGATTGCAACGTAGAGAGTGAATAATGATGCGGAGGGTGTGGTGTCTAGCGAGTGGAGGGAAGTCCTTTTTGTCCAGAATGGAAAATGTTTTGAACAAATGGAGAGTTGGATGGGGACAGCAGAGGAGCTTACACCTATGCTTACACTTCTGGGCCGCAATCCATAAACAGAGATGACATCCAGTCATGGCCAGTCCAGCTCTCCGGCAGTTGTAGTGCTGACAGCGGAGCCCACAGTGCTCAAAGGGTTGAGCAACTGCTCTTCATTTATGATCTAGTAAGGGATGGATATTCTCCCTTCCAGCTCTGAAGGCCTGACACAAGTTAGTCAAGTTCCTCCATACCAAACTCATCTAATCATGTCTTTATGGAAGCACCCCATCTGACTAAAATGTCTTTGCATCCCAGAGCATGAAAAAGACCTTTCATGGAACGACAGCACCAGTCTGTCCCTCCCACACTAAACTTTACATTGGGAAATCTGAATTCCACAAGACAGTTGGAATCCCTCACTCCACGATTTGTCAATATGACCCCAGCGAAGCATAATTCAGCACTCCAAAGAACATGTTTCCACTGCTCCAGAGTCCAGTTTCAGTATGCTTTGCACCATTCCATCAGGCACCTGAAAATGTGGATGGTGATATGAGGCTTGCAGTCATGGAAACCCATTACATGATGCTCCCGATGCACAGTTTGTGTGCTGATGTTGCTTTCAGAGGCACTTTGGAACTCTGTAGTGAGTGATTCAACAGATGATGATAATTTCTAAGCACTACAGCACTCATTGACCCTGCTGTGTGAGTTTATGTGGCCTCCTAGGCACTTCACAAGAATAACACTTACAATTGCAACTATAGTAGGGCAAAACTTTCATGAACTGACGTGTAAAGGTGGCATCCTGTGACATTGCCATGTTTAAAGTCACTGAGCTCTTAACAGCCCATTATAAATTACAATAACTGTTTGTTCATGGAGATGTCATGACTTTGTGCAGGATTTGTTGTTGCTGAAACACCCAAACTTATTGATAAGTGGGGCTGTCCACAGACTTGAAGCCAGTGGATCAACTTTAAATCAGCTTTGAAGAACTGTAACATCTAGACTTGTGTCAAATCACCAACAGTCAGATCAAACTAATTCATTTATTCAAATACATGGAACATGGCCTTGGTCTAGATCAATTATTTGTACCAATACACAACATCAACTACTAGCTAAAAAACCAGTTGAACCTGGATCATAATCTTTTTGGATCCAGTTCCTGTTTTTTATCGACTGAAGGAGACTGACATGGTGGCATTTCATATCTTCACTCTGCAGATGTTCAGTAAAAAGTGTAAGCCTCAGGTATGGAACATAGTTATGGATTCATTGTTCCCAACTTGATGCCAAGCCCTAATAGTGCAAGATCTCTCTGACTGACTCTGGCCTGGCCAAGTATGAGCCTGGCCTTCTTTCTGGCATGACTTGGCTATGATGACATCACCGTCTTTACGGTAGAGATATGACTTGGCACTTCCACACTAAAAGCAGCAGGCTTGAGTGAACATAATGCACTGGTATATATTTCTGTCTGCTCAAAACAGCAAAGTAAATCACTAAAAACACGCAGACCTTTCAAATGACAGTTTTTGAATTATTGTAGACTTCCGCTACATTCCACTTCCACTCACAAATTTACAGCACTTTCAGTGACTTTGGTATGTCATCTGCATTCATTTAATCAAAAAGTTGCACTGTGCTGCATTTTTGAAAGGAATAATTTTCCTACCTCCCTCTAGTTTCACCCAGATCAGTGACTTTGGAATGGACATGTTCAGTTTTAAACTTGATGGTTGTTTTGCTTAGATTTCATGTTTGATGCAATTAGCATTTTTTTTGTTGCTTTTTCCTTCAGGCTGCAACTGTCCACTCCACATCCTGTGTCCTCATTGCTACTGCTCATTGCCTGCTCTCCCACCACTGCCAGCAGGACTGTGTTGTTGTTGCTGAGGTGGTGGTGAGCAATCTCCACTGAAAGGCCAGTGTTGACCGTGGTTCGGACGATCGATATGGAGGGAGCCCGCTTGAAGGTCAGACACTCTAATGAGAATGCTGTAATTGCGAATATTCATCTTTTGAATGTTTACCTCTTGGATCAGGTTATCAATTACACATGGACAGAGACATGATACACCCACATGTGTAAAGTGTGGGTGCTTCAGGATGTAGTTGGAGTGAACACACATTTAACAAGTATTACTCAAATATAAGTAAATAGTTTATTTGTTGGGCATTATCTTTCAGCAGTGGATTAATCCACATCTGTTTCTCTAGTGAATATTGCTGGCAGCAGGACAGTGTATGAGGGATTAAGTCAAAAAAACAAACAAGCAAACAAATAAATAAATAAAATACAATGTATGTGTTCATGCTAATAAAGGGACATGCCACCCACTGCAGCAGTGTGGCTCATTAATGTTTTAGTTTTTTGGACAACAATGGAGCTCTATGGCACAAAGGAGTAAGATATATCAGGGTTTCAGGATGACTCTAGACAGCTCTATAGTATATCACACTTTTCCCGTTGGTGTGGCTGTGGCTCAGGGCGTAGAGCAGGTTGTCCACTGATCAAAAGGTTGGTGGTTCAATCCCAGGCTCCTCCAATCTGTATGTCAAAGTGTCCATGGGCAAGATACATCATTGGTGTGTGGGTTTTCTGCTTCTTCTTTTTTGTGTTTCTCAACTTCACATAATGATGAAGACAGGAATGACAAAAGTAAGTAAGACCAGACATCAGCCCCCCCAAAATGTCAAGAACACTAATAAAGAATAATTCATAAAGAGCAGCGTGGAAGCTTTTATACAGAGCTTGCTGTTCTGTCTCTTTGTGAGCATGTCTTTCTATGTGTGCAGCAGTGTGTGCTGTGAATTTGTGCCTTTACACCTTGTTCTATGTCTGTATCTGAGTGGTGATGTGGTTTACTCTCTGTGTATTTCAGGTTGTTTGACTGTGTATGTGATATGCTACATTGCTGCATGTGTGCCTTTGAGCTGTATTTACAGCTTAAAGGCAGTAAATACATACATTGAGAAGTGGAAGTTACCATCCATAACTTGTGTTTACATTGACTGGTTGTATTTTAGGCATACCATTATGCATACTTTATCAACTCTAAATTAAATAAATTAAACAAACTGAACATTAACTCCATTTTCTCTGTCTCAATTCATACATTATTTTGTTCTTGTCACCCTATTCCAGTGAAAAGAGGAGATGGATTTTTACACAGGTTGTAATTGTGCCATCAATGCCTTGTTAACATGAATGATTGCCATTGTGCTGAGAACAATGGCGACTGATAAGAGCCTGTCTACAGTACATTAGAAATTCTGACCAGGGTCAGACTGGCAAGACGTTATCCTGTGCTAGTCTGAACCTGACCCTTTTCCTGACAGGACTCTGCATGGTTCACAGATCAGTTTGGGTTAGCATTAAAAGTTGCACATTTGACTAGCATTTAATATTGTAAGCACAATACAAAATAGCCTTTAAAAAGAGTCAATGAGGAGAGGCATGCAAGGGAAAATAATAATTCCAAACAATGGCTTAAAATAGTATCTTTTACTGAAGAAAATCTCTAAAACCTGCCAACATTAATATAATATGTAGGCAGAACACAGACCATAAGTTATGAGGTAGTGAATCTCCAAATTAACGTTGACTGAAACACCCATTCCCATTTGTTAAATGAAAATATCTAAATACCAGCTTCCACAAAGTTTAAATAAACATTACAGAAGCCCTGCAAACCCCAAGGCAATAGAAAGAGATGGACTATCAGAACAGATGGTGGAGACAAAAACAGAGACAGTGAATATTGGACATTAATCAGCTGGAAAGAAACACAACTCCAAATGAATGACAATGTTGCCCTGCAACTGCTGGATGTGTAAATGAACTATGAACTGTTTGCTAATAAGTTTAGCATATCAACTTAAAGAGTGATGATATTTCAGTGTTGTGTCATAACTTGTTTGAGCTGCTGTTTCTCTAGTAGCATAGGTATCTGGTAGGATAGGTCACCAGCAGCTTCTTTATTCAACTGCTTATAAATCTGTAGACAATTTCCATAACTCTGCTTCTGCTCAAGTGGAAGGGAAAGGCAGAGAGAAAGAGAAAGCATGGAGAAAGAGGCAGAGTGAATCACACAAAGTGAATAAAGGCAAAATGAAAACAATAAATCTAAATGCAAAGCTAGAATGTGATATCGTGTTGATTCCCCACTATTCAGAGGCAAATCACTGTTGGTGTTTTCTATTGATCTTAGAGAGAGAAGTGGTGTCTGCTGGTTATTTTATTCAGCTGAATTCAAAGACAGAGAGAATGTTAGAAAGAAAGGAAAAGGAAAGACTTGCAAAATTCATTGTTTCAAAAGAGTTGTGAGACTTTCGATAGCTACAGTGTTAATTATGCCCAGAGCCTGCTCACTTCAACCATTTTAGTAATTTCTTCCCTCTACAAAGAAATGTAAAGTAATTACAATTCCTGGTGAGCAACGTGTGTGAAGGAAGATAGGGGGAGATTGTGTGTGTGGATGTGTGTGTGTTTGTACAGTGTGTGATTGCATGTACGCGTGCATTTCACACGAACGTGCACACGTGCTTCGCAATTAATTTCTGTGATTTCCTACCAGTCCTTTTACAGGCTTTTTAAATGTCATCCGCTGCTATGATTGACATGCAAATTTGTGGCTGGCAGAGGGGCTAAATGGGAAGGCAGGTTGAGTGAACTAGATAAGGCCATTGTTTCCTTGCTGTAGGCTTAGGGAGCTAAAGTGGGGGTTCACTGGGTTTAAGGAGGCGGTTGGAGTTAGACACATCACACTGACTATTGGCCTTTAATTGTTGAGCCCAGCAGTTATGATGGGGTTTCCTCCCAATTTTAGTCAACAGCTTCAGTGGTGGCAGTCTCTTAAACCTGCAATTAAACCTTATGTTGCCTTAATAGAACCCTTCACTGATTTTTAACCTTATTGCTGTGGATGGCATGCCTGTACTTGCTGCACTTGTAGTTTTTTCTCACTGTTGTTTTTAGAGTTACAACAACAACAGCAACAACAGCAACAACAACCAAAACCACTTCCTAGCTTTTTCATACATTTCAACTGAATCTTGCAAGCTCCCTCAGCAGTGTCCACAGTTGTCATGGAGATGATGACTTCAGACATGGTGACAAGAATATTGGTCACACAATAACAGGTGATCAGCACTGAGGAGCTTCCTGTATAGAACAGAATGTCTTGTCAATGAGGAGGATAGAGGGAAGTGCACTAGGTCCAGAGCACTTGGAGCCAGTAAGTACAAGATGTGGATGATGAGAATCCCACCCTGACTTTCTTGTGATTGACACACTGACTCTTTTGGTATAACAATACAGAAAGACTAAGGGGGCATGACAACAGAGTCCACTACAGATGTATAATCAGTAATGATCATTATTTGATTTTGTTGGGGCGGGGGGGTTGGAGCAATGAGCCACCCCCAGACCCATCAAAGGCAATCGGTCCACTACAAATCATCCCATCCAAGATCGCCGCCAGACCAGTAGGAGGGAGCTGGTTCTATGTTGGTGGGTGGAGGTTTTGTTTTTCCTTTTTTCCTGTTTAACCCCTTTGTGCAACAAGCCCAATCTCCATCCTCATTCTTGTGTTTAATCAATTTTACCTCTGGGTTAGTAAGTCAAGCTTACCTGCCCCAATGCTGCCGTGTTGGCTTAGCCTATAGGTGAATTCACGTCTACAGGTGACTAGACAGAGGCCTGCACATTAGCTGCTACTAAACTACAACATCATATATCAATACTGAATAATGTATATTATCAATTTTTGTGTTTCTTATATTATCACCATCCTCATTATTGTCACCACTAACACTAAAATCAACCCATTCATGAACAATAACCTTGTATTACATGTAAATTCGTATATATGTAAGTATAATGTAAAGTATAATTGGTAAAACAGAAAATGTAATGTTTGATTATGGATGGCAGATATCTCATAAAGATAATGACTAACATAAAATAAAATAATAACACTGGTGAAATTAACAAGGATTATGATATACAAAATTTCATATATATATAAAATTTTGTGTATGTGTATGTATATATGTGTGTGTGTGTGTGTGTGTGTAGATAGATAGATAGATAGATAGATAGATAGATAGATAGATAGATAGNTGTAGATAGATAGATAGATAGATAGATAGATAGATAGATAGATAGATAGATAGATAGATACAGTGCTTAACAAATTTATTAGACCACCTGTCATAAAAACGAGAAAACAAATATTTTTGAAATCTTTCAAAAACTTGTTTAAAACTAAAAATGTTATTGTTATTTATTTGGCAAATAACAAACTGAAACGACTAAATAGTCCCTTTTCACACATAATAACCAAAAAGCTTAATATTTTGTATGGCCTCCATTGGCCTCAATAACAGCTTGCATTCTTGCTGGCATTGTTTTTATGCACTTTTCGAAATTCCAAATAGTTTCTAGCTGTTCCCACAGACTTGCTTTAGATGAAACTTTTGTGCGATCAATCTTTGAATCTACTAAATCCCAAATTTGTTCAATAGGATTCAAATCCGGACTTTGACTTGGCCAGTCCATCAGTTCCAGTACTCCAGATTCCTTTTTCTTGGTCAAATAGTCTCTGTACAGCTTTGAAGTATGCTTGGGGTCATTGACTTATTGGTATATGAACCCACGCCCAATCAGATTCAGTCCAGAAGGGATTCCATGATGCATTAAGATGTTGTGGTAGACGGTCTTGTTCATGATACCATCGATTTTCACTAATTTGCCCACGCCGTTTCCACAAATGGAACCCCATACCATAATGGAGTTTATGGTGTTTCACTGTGGGTACAATGCGTCTGGCATCAAAACGTTCTCCAACTTTTCTGCGGACATAAACACGACAATACTGACCGAAGAGTTCAAATTTGGACTCGTCCGTCCAGAGTACCTTCTTCTAGTCATCAACAGTCCAGTGTTTGTACTCCCTGGCAAATCTGAGGCGTTTCAGGATGTTTGCAGGCCTCAATAATGACTTCTTAGCAGCTATTCTTCCCTTTAAGCCTTGTTCCGTCAGTTCTCTGCTTATGGTCATTCTAGAGACTTTCTCAGACTCTGATCTAGAAGCATTGGGCGAAAGGCGGGGTACACCCTGAACCGGTCACCAGTTGATTGCAGGGCAACATATAGAGAAATATAGAGACAGACAACCATTCATGCTCACACTAAGGACAATTTAGAGTCACCATTTAACCTAATGAGCATGTTTTTGGTCTGTGGGAGGAAGCCGGAGTGCCCAGAGAACCCACACATGCACGGGAAGAACACGCAAACTTCACACAGAAGGGCTCCGCCCAACCCTGGGATCGAAATGGCGACCTTCTTGCTGTGCTGCGCTGATGAGGCGTGGCGGCGCAGACTTTGGTATTTTCGTGCACTGCGCTGCCGGCGCAACTACTCCCCCTTCTCATCTCAGTCCCACCCAGCGGCGCAACTGGGAAGGAGGTAGGGGAGAAGGCGTGGAGTGGGTTGGACACATGCCGACACCTCCCCCTACTGCGCCGCAATGTCCATCCTGGCGTACCTCTGTGTGCCTCAGTTTACCAAAATACCAAGTGCGCTGCGCATTACACGAAAATACCACTGCGCTGGGTGTGGACGCTGCATCTCGCCAGCAGCAGGGACAAAAATAGAGCCCAATATATTAAGTAACTAGGACCTGGCTCTTTTATCTTTGTGTCTCTGTCTGTAATTACATCAGTTTCTCAGTCAGATCAAATTACATCATCTAATTTTCTCATTCATAACTTATGATGATGAGTTGACTAAATGTCCAGCTAATCATTCACTTAACTCATCAGATCATGTCATTCACAAACATCCTCAGCATATTAACATATCTTTCCAACATGCATCATACTTGTCTTAAAATTCTCCAGAAGACCTGCTATTTTCTAATTTAAAGAATGGCGATGATTGGCGTTTGTCTTGTTATACATGTGTCTCAGAAGAGTCACAATCAAAATAGAAATAAATCCATGATGGAGATAAGGATCTCCTTCAATCACTCCCTCAAAGGGTTTCAATGGAGGTCACCAAACACTTGTGTTTTCCTCATTGTTTTGGCTCCCACAGACCCCACTGCTGTAGATGCATGGTAAGGTTCAATTTGTTTGCTTTGTTTCTTTAAAATTAAAAAAAAAAAAAAAAAACACCAACCAATATGTAGTACACTAATAAAAAGCGCAACGTTTATTTACTCTTTTTTATTTGCATTTTCTTTTTCTGACCTTACTGAAATTCAATATATGGGGAAGTACTGAAGTGTTAATCCTTCCTTTTGACAAAAACTGACCTAACAACAAATATTGGTATCAAAGTACAGAAATGACCATGAAACATTGTTATTCCACCAAATAAGGAATTATTTCATGTTTTATAGTGCATGGGCTGTGCATAAACCAATGTTTTTGTTTGCCAAAAATAATCCACAAATTTACAAGACACAAGACATTTGACAATGGCTGCAGTAGTACATATCCCTATTTACTTTGTGGCTACAGCGCATACAACATAACGGCAACATCTGTGGTTCGACTCCAAGCCAAGGAACCTTTGTTGCACGTCATAGGTCTCTCTCTCCCATGTTCCCTGTTTATCTCTACACTGACTGTCAAATGAAAAAAAAAAAAAAAAGGCAAATTAAATTAAAAAATTAAAAACACAATTACATGACATAGCTCATGAGGATTAAACGTGACACTGTTATGACAAAGTAACAGAATTAGAAATCAAATCCACTTAGGAACTCAAAGTTTTCAGTGAATACAGTGTAACTATGTAAATTAATTTAATTTGAAGTAAAAAGTATAATATAGAGAACTCATAAGCAAATTGTAAGAGGTTGAGTTTAATTGTTCAACGTATTATTATTGATTTGCTTTACTTTTTGCAATATGAGCTAAACATTTGGTTGGAGAGGGAAACTGTTTTGGAGCCATGATGTGAAAGTCAACTGTATTTGCCCTGATTCTCTAACTTAGCCATTGACAGATATATTGGTGGGTGAGCTGTACCATGATATGGTCTAGNTATATATATATATATATATTAGCACTCAGAGAAAAAGAATAATGTCTTGCACTTTTAGTCAGGCCTAAAAGTGCTGGTTCGATAGCAGATGTTGAGAGTGCTGCTTGGCTAAGAGGCTTTTTATTGATCTGACTGCTGCATCTTGAAAGAAAGCAGAAATATGTAGATGTTAGATTCAGAGGGAGAGACCACAAAAGGCAGAATAAGCAGAGATGGTAAAAGTAGTGTCATCCTGAAGCTGTAGAGGACAGTAGACAGCAAGAGTAACGATGAATTTGTTCTGACTGATGGCCTGTTCACAAAATGTCAGGTCTTTAGATCATACAAGAAAATCATCCATTGGTCATCAGTGCAATGTCTTTGATTCTGAAGGTAGCAAATTTTACTTTGACCCCAATAACTCCAACTGCTGGAAGTTATAACAAAAAAACAACTAAAGCAAACTAAACTAAAGAGCATTTAGATAACTACTTGGATTGCCAAAACCCCAAAGATTTGTGAAGATGTTTTAGCTGTAAAAAGAAACATGATACTGCTTCGACATGGCTTACTTCACACTTCACACTAACTATACTCAATAAAAAAAAAAATAAATAAAAAAAATTCTTGTCAGTAATTAAGGAGAAATGTGACATTTTTAGAATTACTACCATGTATTTATGTGCCAATAACCATGAGTCATGCTTGTCAAATTGAGATCCATCTGACATATTTAAGGACAGAAGCATAACGTGTATGTCTAAGTTAAAGCATACACTCATCAGTCATCAGCTGTACAACCTTCTAAATAGTGCCTGTGAGAAAGGGCTAATCTTATTGCCTGTGTCATTTTAGTTTCCACCAAGTGACTTGGGCCCTAACCCAATCAAATGCGTACTGAGCTTTACCAGACCACAGTGAACAAAGTGGAGTCTTACATCTGAGTATGATGACACTGAACATGCACTAATGTAAGGCATTTGTAAACATACGCATGATTTTCAACACATGAAACACATTTTAAATTAAATCTTAGGCATTTGAATAATGCCTTTATGTAGCTGGCATCTTCTACAGATGTAAGTGAAGATAAGATTCCACAGAAGAAAAATTTGGACGATTACAGCAACAGTGGTAATAGCAGAAAACAAGCAGGATATGAACAATGTAAGTACACAAGGTAATGGTTGAGTTCACATTATTGTACATAGGAAATATTATTATACAACAGTAATATTATTCAGTGTTGTTACAGATTTATATGTAAAGCTAATGACTGGAGTTATTTGAAGCATTATGCAAAGTAATGCTTAACAAGACCTGTCAACTGAGAGAAATTCAATGTGATTGCTTGCCAGTATGAGTCAATTTTAATGAAGCAAATAATATATTTTTGCTGAAACTAGGATCTGGAGACACACTTTAGCTAGCATCAAGGCCATAGCCAATCATTTGCATATTAAATAGACACAGCATTTGAATTTTATTAAAAGCATATGAGATTTAAGTGCATGCAAAATCTTCCCAGTCCTGCCAAATGCATTTGCTAATGTGTGGTTTCTTACCATGATTAGCGTGCATGCTATTGTAGCACTGTAACACTCTCTTTCACTGTGAACCCCCCCGCCCCCCCCCAAAAAAAACAATAAAAACATTTAGAAGTCAGTGTCATCTTGTCTATTTATCTCACCACAAAAAAAAAAAAAAAAAATTATAACATCATAATCCCCCCTTCAGAAACTTTTGAAATGTGACTTGAATCTGAAGGTCTTTTCTCTGAGTTGCCCATGTCCTCCACCTCCATTTTTCCTTTGACATGTCCCTTTGGGGTTGTCTGTCTCTCTTTGACAAGGTTAATGAGATGGCAGCGCATAGGCCATCCACCGCTCTACTGTTCCTTATTTATGCTAAATCTTAATGTACACAGTGTGCCTGGGCATTATTTAACATTATGCCCTTGGGCTGCTGCTGCGTCTTTATTCAATTCACCAAGGTGGCAAGAGTTCAGGGACTGCTCTGAGCCTCTGAGTCACACAGCAAGCAAAGAGAAACACTCCTCCATCACCTCCTCTACTGTGAATTCTTGTCTTCTGTCCTCCTCCCTCACTTCTCACTCCATTTTCTGCCTCTCTTCACTCAGATAGCAGCTGATAAGGTTTGATTAATGAGGGCAGGCTCCTTGCCAAGAATGAGAACATCAGTCCGTGATTTTTTTTGGTTTGTTTTCTTTTGTTTTCTTTCATCCAGCTAGCTTTGTGTGTGTTTGTGTGTGTGAGACAGAGAGGGAGCCCACCTGTACTATCCCTGTAGACATCACTGGGGATATCTCCCAAAGTTAAATTCAATGAGATACAATTTGTGGCAAAAGGCACCTGCAGAGGAGTTGTCACAGGGAGTGGTGTTGTTGTAACAAGACTGAGAGTCAGTGGCCAGTAGTGGCTGTGTGAACCTGTAACGCTCTTTTTGAGGAAGACCAAATTGTATGGTCGAAGTGCTAGACCAAAGTGTTGTTTCAATCTGTGGCATACATTATGAAGTCATATCTTCCACGACCGTAGCTTGATGACCTTTGATGTCTACTAAACTATGTCTACTAAAGTGTGTGGGCTGAACTGACTGTACTGATCACCATTTTCCCAGACCGAATCAGTAGCTTATGGCAGTGGAGCTCCTACTGGTGACAGAAAGCACTGTTGTCAGCTCTGCAACGACACAGATTATCTTACTTTGTGGTTAAAAGCTCAAGACTGCGAAAGCCCCAGAAAAAATCAGGATGTGACAACTCTTTTGCAAGTACCAGCTTGCTGAGCTATTAACTAGGGTTGTCCCGATCCGATCACGTGATCGGAAATCAGGGCCAATCACGTGACTGCAGACTTGATCGGAACTCGGACGTTATGTCCTGATCAGGTATCGGATAAATAATATATATATATGTATCTTTATTGTTATTTTTAATCACATTTACAATATATGGGCTATTAGTGATTAAAAATAAATGACAATAAAATAGTATTTATTAACTACCAATGTTTACAGGCTGGGTCTGTGTCTGTGACAGACATCACTGAACAGCGCATGCGCGTAACACGGCAGCACGCAGCAGTTTGTTTTGAAGCTGAGGTGCGTGATATGCTGCTGCTATGTCTGCTGTGTGGAAATATTTCAAAGTGAATGACGAGAACAATGCAATTGCAAACTGTGAGATATGCAAAATCGGGACCTCGAGAGGTGGGAAGGACAAAGCTGGTTTTAACAGTCACTTTTATTTGCTCATTTGTTTGCATTTGATATTTTGATGTCTATTTTAGGTTTATTTGTTTTAATACTAGACTATTGAGTCTTTAGTCTTTAGTCTTTGTTGCACTATTCCTAATGTGAAGAAAATTTTATTTTAATTCTGTGTTCTGTTCTGACTTGAGACTGTAATTCAGGCTACCTCATTGAAGTTTACAATACACTGCACTGCATGCATGCGCAATTGTGCGTAAGTGTTACATGTTAATATAACAGCCATTGGTAAAAAAAAATAAGGGACATCCTGGATCTTATTCTTTGCTCTTAGTTCATTTCATAATGTTTTATAGAAGTATCGGATCGGGACTCGGTATCGGCGGATACTCAAAATCAAATGACTCGGACTCGGACTCAGGGGCAAAAAAACATGATCGGGACATCCCTACTATTAACCCTCATAGTGCTATAGGCTAGTTTTTTTTTTATTGAGCTGAACTTGAAAGTTTGAACCAGCAATGTGTTCACTTGTGTTCACTCATGTACATGGTGAAATGAAATTGAACTCCTTGGATACACCTAGTACAAAGAAAAGTAATAAAATAGAACTGGCTCAATATTCAGTGTATATCTGCTACCCTGACAGAATTGGGGATAATAGATGTCTAGACAGAACTACACCCATTTAAGAAGGATTACACTTACTATTCAGACCCCCATTCAGTATACAAGACATTATGTTTTTCATTAATACAGTGCATAGAAATAGGGCAGAAGAATGCAAGATAGGAGTGTTGGTTTCATCAGATCCTGGCTCCTTATTACCTTACATTAAAAAGTTAGAGAACTAATGTTAGTATCTTAAATGATTGAGGATTTGTGGAGGGGATCAAAAAGAAAATAAACTCGCACAGAGAAGTGAGTGATAATGAGGAAGTAGAATCCATTATCCTAAGGGATGCTATGAAGACAGTTATGTGTGAGAATATTGCAAACAGCATACCTTAAAAAAAATCAGGTTAGAATTGTATCAGACAAAGATAGCAGAGGTAAAACTTTTAGGACACCAATATACAAGTTCAAGTGACACTACATCAACAGTAAATGTGGTACTAGGAAGTGTAGCAGAAAAAAAAGAGATTCCTGAAACAAATATGGTATGAAGAGGGTCCCAAAGCAAAAAAACTACCAGCCAGATGAATAAGGAACAGACAACTACTGAATGCAGTCCATAAAGTCAGACATCTTGCAACTGAGACATCGGAATTTGAACCAGAAAAGACATGACAGATATGATATCCAAGATATTCATAAGAAATTATCAAAAGAATAAAAAGAAATGGTAATCTTACAAATTAATTTAAGGTGGAAAGATCTACTAGAAAGAGATGGTCAATGTGGTGAAAACAGGTTTTGTGCATAAATTATTCCCCAGCTCAAACCATCCAGCTCAAACCATCCAACAAGTGTATGACAACAGATGGAACAAACAAAACAAAACAAAACAAAACAAAAAAACAATAAAATATCTCAGAAAAACAAAGCTACAAAAAACAAGAATGTATGAAACCAAATATAAGACTCTAAATAAGGAAATTCAAAAAGATATGGAACTGTGGTCGGCACTCACATTGGACTTTTGTTCCAGAATAGAAATCATTAAGATGAATGTGTTACCTAGAATCCTGTATCTGTTTCAATCTCTGCCAGCAGAAATCCCTCAGTTGCAGTTTGTGGAATAGGACAAAAAAAAAATCTAAAGGTTTATCAAGAAGATAAGAATAAAGTACATGACTCTCCAAATTTCCAAAGAAAAAGGGCGGGGTGGCACTACTAAGTCTCCAAGTCTCCGATTATCACGCAGCACAGCTCCAGTATATGGTGAATGTTGTGATACAACATATACTACAAATGGAAGGATTGATGGATATTGAACTAAGTACAAGTTGCCATTAGAAACTATGATTGCAAATAGGAATATGTTCAAGGAAAATGAATTTGATTTAGAGAACCATGATTTGTTTATGTATCTGCAAGTTAGGGATTTCTAGAAAGACGTAAAACCAGATTTCCCACACGAAACAAACAGTGACTGTGATGCAGCATATACAGAAAGAGTGATATCAGAACTGTTTCAAGGACAAGTGATGAGCAGATGAATCTCTATGCTTCATAGTAGAGATGAATGGCAAACAGAAAGCAAAATACAATTATTCAAAGAAGACTGCCTGGATGTGGAACAGCCAAATTATTCATTACTCCTAAGACTAAAGGTACATTTTTGGTGGTTGGTGACTGTTTTTCAGTTTTTAGTACTTCTGTGTTGGCTTCATTCATTAGCCCCGGAGGTTGTTGCTTCAGGATAACCAAAGTCAGTAGGATTCATCCTCTGGCACCATGGATGTCTTCAAATTTAAATTTTATAGCAATTCATCGAACTGTTGTTGATTTATTTCAGACTGAATAAGATGGACCAACTCTGGTATCTCTAAAGCTACACCACTAGTATACCTAAACACCTATGCCGTCTTCATGGATTGCTAAAAACACTAAAGGTGTTATGTGTTCTACCTCATTTTGAACTGATGATGCGATGTTTTGGAGAAAGTAGGCAAGAGTTTGCTGTATTCCACTAACAACCCTGACTGCAAGCTCCCTTCAGCTTCATATCCTTTATTGCTTTGTATATTAAGCCACAGCCTATTCAGATGGTGATAACATGAATTCTCTTTTGTACTTACTGTTTTGTTTGTGTGGCAGTTGGCCTTGGATCATAGTCAGTGAATGCTAACAGGTAATTTGTGAGCATGTTCTTGACAGATGCAGCATTCAGGTGCCTTTGCTTTTCCTCCCAACAATGCTAAGAATCGCTCCAAGTATACAAGTGTTGTACTTTTTCCTCTGCAGTGCCTCGCTGTAAAATTGGCAAATTCCCTGTGCTTTCACTTAAAATGTCCCCTACTGGAAATGAGAGGCATAAATCACTGTGCATGTCTGGCAGCAACGTGCCCGCTGTGTCACATCAGCTTGAATTTTTTACAACATAGAAGGAAAGCGGCAGGCCCGTTGACACTTTCCAGCCTGGGAGCTACTGTTAGTCAACCACTCATATCCATTTTTAATGAACTCTCAGCCATGATATAGTGTAATTTCACCTCCAGGACCCTGTGACGCTATTTACTGTTAACGAGAAACAGCACAGCACCGGCCAAATTCTTCCCGATTGGAGCGTTTATGAAATTCACAGGTTTATGACTTGGACAGGGTGTTGTGTGTGTGTGTGTGTATGTGCGCGTGTGTGTGTTATGATAGTATTGTGATCCTGGCATGCCTCTGGAGCTAGTTTTTGTTTCACCACTTAGATATGTTTGCAGAGATGAACACACACACACACACACACACACACACACACACAGATGCACGGATGAAAATCAGGCAGGTCATAGCATGTCACTCAGAACACCAATCATCTTTGACCAGGATGAATTCAAGGACAGAGGAGAGGAGGTGTCTGTCTGTCTTACTAAAGAATCCTACTGAAACAGTTTGGACTTTGCATGATGAGCTTAGGTGCAAAATAAAACTTTTGCACATCTCCCAACCTGATTTCAAACACAGTGCAACTGGAGGACAAAAATGGATAAAACATACAATTTTCAGTGTAAAGGTTTTCAGGGGCAAGTGTACATATGTGCCAGAGACCTGCCACCAACACAATGGGCTCTATTTTCGTCCCCGCCGCTGGCGGGGTACAGGGTGCGCATCACACGCAGTGCTATATTTGTGCAGCGCATGCGGGCGCACAGTGCACTTGGTATTTTGGTAAACCGAGGCGCACAGAGGTACACCAGGATTGGCGTTGCGGTGCAGTTGGGGGAGGTGTTGGCATAATCAGCCAGCGGATTTGGATTTTCGGTCCATTTCGGTCCATGCCGGCGGTGTAAAAGTGCGCTGAAATCTTGCCACCCCAGACCTGGTCAACTCTGTGCGCCAGCGGCGCACCGCTGGGCAAGTTGATTTTTGTAAACCGGCGGAGTCGTGTGCCCACGTCACCAATACCTCACAGGCAGGTTTCCACAGTGTCTGGCATTTCACTGCGATCAATAATTAGCAACAGCCACAATTCAATGCAACTATCTGAATCAGCACATACAGTCAGACCTAAATTTATATATTTTGATCAGTATCTCATCTGACCACATCGCAAGCGCGTTCAGCACGCGTGGTATGGCATGGTCACTCAACCTGACCAAATGTACACGGGTGAAACAGGGATACTAATCAATTAATGTCGCTGTGCCAACCAGAAACAGTCGTGGCATCCTACAGAGCATATATACTGCATCTATCTCAGAGCACTCGAGAGACAGAGAGAGACAGACACACGGAAAAAACGTAAGTGATGATCGTTGTCTGCTATTACCCACGTCATTTCATTCCAAATACAAATGTTATCATTGTAATGCTTAACGTTATCTACAAAGATGGAGTACATCTTTGCTTTGAGGAGGATGAGGAGGAGGAGGAGTAGGCTGAGGATTTACCATCTAAGGACCTCCTCCTGGGAGAAGTTTGGGCATCGGACAGTTTCCTGTGTGGGCTCAGTCATCCTCGAAACTTGACATGTGCCTCACCAGGGGCGTTTTTAAAGGTGAGGCGAGAAGCTGGTGTGATTGGTGAAGATTGGACTCAGCTGTGTCAAACCCACTCCACGTCTCCTCCCCTCCTTCCAAGTTGCAACACTGGGTGGGACTGAGATGAGAAGGGGGAGTAGTTGTGCCGGCAGCGCAGTGCACGAAAATACGAAAAGTCTGCGCCGCCACGCCCCATCGGCGCAGTGGACCTGACTTTGTGCCGCGCCTGCGCCGCACCGGCAGCGGAATCGAAAATAGAGCCCAATGTGTCGGGTTTCATGTCATGTTCAGGCTGTTTTATTGCATCCAATTAGAGGCTTGAGTCGGGTTTGGATTATGAATTATTTTGGTCTGGATTATGACTGTTTACCAACCATGTTCATCTGGCCAATATCAACAGTTCTCAGAGTTGAACTTAAAGCATCTTGCGTTTTATGCTATGACATAACCTCCTGAATCGTCAGTTGTTCCCAGCTCAGTTCTTTTATATTTGTGAGGAAGACTGACTTTACATCCAAAGCTAGCATATATCTTTCTTTTTAATGGAGTAAAGTCCACCAGAAAATAATAGAAGTCTGTGAGCTATTCTAATAATTAAAAAAATTGATTCCTACAGAAGCACAGTGACAAGTTGCATCTACATTTATGTCTGTTGAGACTAATAATATAAGTATATGTTTAATAAAAGGTATTAAGTGTCTTTTTTGGCGAAATGGAAGCTATGACTATATTGACATGTGTGACACCAGTCAATATTTTACAGGTAGAAACATGCTGTCTTCACTTAGAGACAATTTTTCCAGACAAGTACAGAGGACTGATAGAGAGCTTCATCACATGGTGCAACAGCAATTACCTGAAGCTCAATATTAGCAGAACCAATGAGCTTGCAGTGGACTACAAAGCTTCAAATATGGATGTTGCTGTAAATAAGCTACAAGCTATAAATGACATGTTTTGTGAGGTCACAATGATCTTTGACCTTTGGCCCAAATTCTGATCAGTTTATTCTTGGGTCCAAGCAGACGTTTGTGTCAGATGTCTTGAAATTCCCTACAGACAATACTGAAATATGGTGTTCATGAGAATGAGATGGACGTAAAGTCATTGTGACCTTGACCTTTGACCACCAAAGTCTAATCACCTCCTGTATCATTCCAACATGTTTTGTGCCAAATTTGAAGAAATTCCCTCAAAACATTCCTGAGGTATCATGAGAATAGGCAAGGCAAGGCAAGGCAAATTTATTTGTATAGCACAATTCATACACCAGGCAATTCAAAGTGCTTTACAGAAGCATAAAAATAAATTAAAATCATACATTTCAAAGAAAGAAAGAAAGAAAGAAAGAAAGAGATTAGAAGAGAATAAAAATAAATAAATAAATAAAAATAAAATACAATTAAAGGAAAATTAAAAACAGAAGCCAGTAAAAGACAATAATTTAGCATTTAGAATGATTAAGAAGTCATTGAGCAAATATATTTATTTTAATTAAAAGCTGTAGCAAATAATAGGATGGATGGATGGACAACCCAAAAGTAAAAGTACAACCAAACATATAATTCACTACAGAAGGATGAACCAAATAGGAACAAATACAATAAAGATCATCTTATTTATGAGCAGTCATGCAGGGAGGAGAGTGGACCTATGCAACAGTGAAGTGAGGCCCTCTGAGTGTCTTCCCTCACCTGCTCCATTTTGGTGATATGGTGACTCGCTGAGTGCTGCAGTGGGTGTAGAGGTGCCGTAAAGGGAGTGTAGTTGTCAATCTTCGGCTGTCCCCCATTTTCTGCAGTTATTTGTTCTTCACGGCCAGTACGGACAGGAGGAATGACCAGTGACCTATAACTCTTGTATTGTACAGTGAGCTCAAGACATGAAAAAAATTACTTTACAATCTTTAAACTCATTTGTTTGTTAAGTGAGTTTTGGAACACAGAAGCTTGTAACTGATAAACAGCCCCATATTACACTACAAATCTTTCTTATTGCCTGTTTAATTCATGTAAGTTACTTTGACTCTTTACGTACCTGATACTCTTAGCATCAGGATTGTCTATCAAGATCTCACTGCAAAGGGAAAACACAGCATTTCTCTCCTATCATTTGCCAAACTAACAGCTGGCATTTTGTCATTGATGGCAACAGCTCGACCTGAGATGAACACAAATCACATCTCTAAAGAGCCAACAATGGAGCAGGAAGTTCATAGCTCCAAGGATTTCCTCCCTCTGGTAGCAACAGCCAGCAGGTAAACACTCCTTTCAGAGAAGATAGGATGGACTGTGTGGTATGGAGGGTGGGTGGGGTCGGTGGGGTGGGAGCATAATGCTGAGGTATGCCTTCAACCTTTCAAAGGGGGTAAAATTCAGCCCAAAGCATGAATAGCTCTCTCTCTGGCTTTGTGTCGGCTGCTAAATAACCTTGTGCCATATGAAAAGTTCAGCCAAAGCAAACACATTCAGAGAGTGGGTAGGGGTGTGGGGTGAGCACTTAAAACATGCAGAAAGGAAAACTGTTTTGTTGCTTTGTTTGTTTTTTTTTTCCCTCCTTTGCTTTGTAGATGAAGGCAGACTGACCTATTGGAAGAGTGGACAGAGGTGGGCAGAGTTTATGAGTTAATGTACACCATTGATTATGAGTAATTTGTCTTTTGTAGACTTCAGAAAAGGGCAGCCTTGGTGCAGCGACTGCTTGCCTGGGGCATCGTGCCGACCAGGCCCTATGGGCTCTCCTGGCATGCCGGAGGGCCACTGAAAGCACCCTGAATGGAGGGGTGTGTGGGCTACAGCACTCTTGGCATCTTGCCCATGGTGACCAGTCATGCTCACATCATGAATGACCCCCTACCACGTGATCTTGGGTGAATGTGACTGTTCCCCATGTATCAGGGCCATGGGAATTTGCGGGATGTTCAGGCATCCCCAATGTAACGGCTATACCATCAAAGGCGATATCCTCCTGATAGAAGGATGTCCCCCCCGCTTGGATCAACACTTACATTTTCCCCCATGTGTGTTGCTGAGACTGGAGACGTCTCCCTTGAGGCATGGGATGTACTCTCAACACCCCCACTTTTCTGCAGCAGGCCCCCTGCCACTGCTGATCATCAATAGCTGCAGGAGTTGTAGGGGAAGCGGACTCTCCAGCCAATGAATCAGTGCTCGGTCCTCCACTCCCTCCTCCTACATGGATGATGTCGGGGGAGGTAAGCGCCTGTGCTTCACCTGGTGCATCTACTCATAGGGCTCTGTGACCAGGTGGGTTGGAACATGACCCCTAGCTAAATCGGGGTAGATGAAGTTGACCACACTGCTGGGTCCAAGAGTACAGAGCATAACCACAATGCCAGCATCAACTAGCCATCCACCTGAGTCATGGGTTTGTCTCTCTCTCTCTTCAGTTTAATCATCTTTTTTTTAAACTTATCTCCTGGGCTATACTACTTTCTTTCACCCATCCACCTCATAGAATGACCATTCAGAATGCAGACACACACACACACACACACACACACACACACACACACACACACACACACACACACCTGTAAACACCAGCATCAAACCAACACGCTTTGTCTTTCTTGTCTTGATTCAAAAACAGGGAAGGAAGAGCATGTGTATATGAAGAAGAAGACTTTTTTGTGTGTGGTTTTTACTCCCCTCTGATTCCCCTTTATTAATTGATCCTTAATTTAGCAGCATTATTACTTAACCTTCCCTCTTGCTTCTTTTTTCTTTTGTTGTTGCTTTGTTTGTTTGTTTTAGATCTGATGCCCTCGTAAACACGTACACACCCACTCATACACACACACTTGCCTCAAACAACTAAAATTTTGCAGCAGTAACTGGCTGGTATTATTACGATTACTGTATTTTCCGGACTATAAGTCACACTTTTTTTCATAGTTTGGCTGGTCCTGCGACTCAGGCGTGGCTTTTAGGGGTAGGCCTGATGGGCTTGGGCCCAACCACTTGTACAACTGGTCCACCCTAAATGACTTTGAGAATTTTCTTAATATTTATTTTTAATGATTAAAATCTGCATTTTAATAAAACCCTTAAAACAAAAACGTTTCCATTTGAAAAATAAATGCAACACTTATTCGGCTATTATCATGTGAGGTCTAGTCCAGTCACAGCGGGCCATCGTTGGTCACCCCAGAAATGTTACACTCGCGCACGCGTGTCACAATCTGGCAGTTGTTCGGCAAAAAATGGTGACTGAGAAGGGCAGTGCATTCTATATTGTAGGCACAGGCTGCTACAGTTAAATGAATTCATTGCTATGGCGCAACAGTTATCTATGTTTAAGTATGTTAAAAGAGTAAGAACTGAGTTACTTTGCCTTTAATAAGCCTGTTTTTCTCATGTTGTCTATGGCATACTTTACTGTGAATATCAAAAGAGAAAACAAGTAGTAAATGTGTTTGTGAGAATTTTAAATAGAAACTTCACCTGTAGTTAAAGGATATTTTGTGTATTTTTAGTCAGGCTTTCGCCTGACGCTTTGTTTTATGTTGAATACAGTAACATGTCATTTTCCAACTATGTAGAAGTGGTGTATTTAGGAAATCATATCATTGCTTTTTTTTTTATATACCTGCAAATGCATTTCCCATTGAATCGAGAACTTGTAGAAAATGTAGACAATACAGGAGTTAGAGCTAAATACTCTGCCTGACTTGACTGTCTTCAGATTACCTTCACAGACAGTTAAGATCATGAATGAACAGCGCAGCACTCTCTTTCTCTCTCTCTCCTAAGCTACGGCATTGAAAATGTTTTTTAAAAAGATTTTGAACATGTCATAATCAGCTAGACGTACTAGTCGCCCTCCACAGCATGATACCAGTCATTTTTGTTTAAGTGAGACTACCAGTTGGAAACAGTGTTAACTTTTGTAATCAAGAGGCCCATCCAAAGTAACTGTGGCCCACCCAAAATTGAAATCCTGGCGCCATGCCTGCTGTGATTTATAGTCAGGTGCAACTTATATATCAAAATTTATATAATTTAACATGTTTTTAAATGTTAATTCTTACTGACTGACATTAACCAAGGAGTAAACATTACCGTCTACAGCCGTGAGAGGGCGTTCTAGGCTTGTGACAACTTTATGCTGCTCCTGTACCACTGAAATTAACTGAAAAATTAACTGAATGCTGAATACTGTTCGCAATCTGACGACAGCCACGCAGAAGAGGAGACAGTGCTTCATCTCTCTCCGGAGTTGGCAGCGTTGTTCAGAAGCGACACTGAGGATGAAGAATTCAATGGATTCAGTGATGTGGAATGAGATCGGGAGCTTGGTAAACTTGCTTACTGGTAACCTGCTTGTTGGACTGGCTGGCTAATTTAGCCTATTCAGCCTCCAAGGTATGTTCTTTATTCTATTGTGTAGCTGAAGGGACACCTTTTCGGCCTGTTGTTCTGTGTGCTATTGTGTAGTTGAATAACTTGCGTTTCCAGATTAAATAACTGTTCTTGGTCTTGGATTTTGTGAAATAAATATCAAAATAAATGTGACTTATAGTCCAGTGCGATATATATATATTTTTTGTCTTCATGATGCATTTTTTGACTGATGCGACTTATACTCCGGAGCGACTTATAGTCCGGAAAATACGGTATTTATATATTTTCGTTTGTTGTTGTTGATAATGATAATGATGATGTTATCAGTATGATGATTTTTGTACCATTATTTGTATTGTTTATTTTATTTTAGGGCTTTTTTGAGGTGTTGTCTAGCTCTTCTCTTACTGTCTCACCTTATGTCTTTATGCCTCAGTCCTGTGTTTATGCACTAAAAAAAGAAAGAAAAGGGCAACCTTTGCAAGCCATTGACTGGAAAACAAGAGTCTATAGCCATGCTAACAACTGTGCGAGGCTGTACATAGCGGTGCTCTGAGCTCTAAATGCTAACATCAGCTTTCTGACATGCTTAGAATATCAATGTTAGTACAGCATGTTAGCATGGTAAAATCAGCTTATCAGGCCTTATATGCGCCGAGACTAATGTAGGCCTATAGGACAAATTGAAATTTTGACCTGATGATGGTGCTGGGGGAAAAAAATCAAAGGATTGCGAAAGGCAACCAAATTCACCCTCTGGACACCATGAACATCAGTGTAAGTCAAAGTGAGCTAAAGTAAACTGTCATTGCAAGAAGAGGAAGACGTAACAGTTTCTCTTCCAACACTACCACACAGTCACAGAATGAATTATGTTTTGAGCTTTGTGAATCATGACTGTTTTCAAATTTGATGTAGAAGAGTTCTCAAGGCAGATGTATTTGGTCCAATATCCAAGCCATCCAAGGGCCCCAGAGAAACAGAGCACCTGGCACAGTGAGAAAGTGAAAGTAGGAGGAGTCTCAGGAAACATAATAAATCCCAATGGGTCATAACAATTGCCAAATTAACACTCAACAGACACCTGCAGCACTGAGAACCTCCCACTACAGATGTCAGGTATCACAGGAGCAAACTGTAAACATCACACCTGACCTCGCAATTATATGCTTCTATCTGCATTCTGAGTGGTTTTGAGATATTGAGCTTCAAATTTTTCACAAACTGTAATGCAACAAAGCTCTCTTTTATTGTTCTTTAAATATACTGTACATCAAAAATCCTACCACATTTCAAAACAGGTCATTTCAGAACAGGTGTTTATATCTATCTATCTATCTATCTATCTATCTATCTATCTATCTATCTATTAATTTATTTATAAGGTTCCATAACCTCAGGCAGAGCAATTCAATTGTTTAATTTTGTGTACTAAAACAACGAAAGACTAATGTATTAATTGCTGAATGGGGTTATTATACAAGATCTTTGGGAACAGAACAATTCAGGTGCTTTGATTCAGACACTAACATTTACTGAAATCATAGATTTTCAATTCAAAGTTACAATACAGTCCATGAAGTAACAACACAATTCAAGACAATGCCACAAATTAAAAAAACATTCCTTTGATTATTTCTGTTATTTATTATTTATTATTTCTGTTTCTTTCACTATTTGACTTCACTTACTTTTTGTTTGTTTGTGACTGTTCTTCTCACTTCTAAACACTTTTTTATCTCAGATTTCTACATATTTAACACAAATGCTTTCATCTCTAGACTTAGTTTCTGATAACTTTAATTCTTGCGAACAAAAATATGCATGAGCAGTGTAATTATCTCTCAAGCATACAGCCAATGTTAACAGATATCAACTCACTTGTCACTTCAAACAAGATGAAAAATGACTCATATGTTGTATAGAAAATATAATGAGTCTGCAAAAGTTGCAGAAATCACTTTGATCATACCAGAGACTGTGGGGCTGACACTGAGCAGGCACACTGCAAATGCACATATGCACATGTAGAAATTCTATAACTTAAGACAAGAACAAGAACAATAATGCCATTGTTAACAAATGTCCAATAATATTGTTGCTGCAAGGCCTCAAAGCAGAAAGATAAGATGTAGGAGAGTGTGAAGAGGATATCAGATATGAAAAGAATGGATTGGAGTTTGAAGGAGTTGGGGGGGGGG
>JBBMOE010000043.1:2706717-2735479 GCA_037975065.1 Chaetodon trifasciatus | reverse complement strand
TATATATATATATATATTGTATTTTGACATTCAAGATTATATTTTGATTACATTTTTGACAATGACGTCTTCCTCAGGTAAATACTCATCATTTATATGTCTCTGTCACTTGTTGTTAGCTTAGTATTTATGCATAAACTCTCTAAACAGTAAAGATAGGTTCTGTCTTATTTTTGTCTTTTCAGGTACATTTGTGAGAAGTGACCTACGCAGCCCAGTGAAGTTGAAAGCCCTTGTGAAGAGATTCAGTGGTAACATGTTAGCATGTAACATTATACACATGTGATGTGGAACATTAGTCAAGAAATTATTTGTGGTAAAAAACCCTTAATAAATATATGAAAGTTATCAAAGTAATAGCATAGTGATTGCTTTGGCCACCATGTGTTATCTTCTATGTGCACATCAGTTTTGTAGTTAAAGCACTTAAATAGCCAATGAAATGGAAATATAAATTGGGTACATATAATGCACAAAGTAGCAAAGCCATAACTTCTATGTAAACTGTCCAGATCATGTCCTCCATCAGGGTAAAGGGTTTCTGGCATACTAAAGTGTCAGCTGGTACTGGAGCTCTCAGGTCAAAGTAGACATCCTGACATGTTCTGTGGATACTGACACTTCATGATGCTGCTGGCTGCTGTGTTGTTACTTGACTGAGGCATGACACCTGCCCTGTAAAAACTGTTTTTTCGTGAGCAGAGTCTGGTCATCCAACATGAGCTTCATCAGGTCACAGATCATCTGTAAAACAAGGCAGACTCACTGTCATTTACATTACATTGTCATGTTTATCAGGGTCAACCCTGTCAGCCTACAACTGAAGATAAATTTGAAAATAAATAAATAAATTTGTCTGACTGAAAGAGAGGCATGTAGGTGTGTGGTGATCACAGTATGACCAGAGGAAACCAAAATGACAGAACAAAATTTATGAAGTGACTCACCCGTTGTGATCTAGGTTGATAGAGCAAACTATGTGTTTCATTTGATTTTCAAATATTCAAACATTCAAACATTCACATATTTTCCTTCTTGGTAAAAGTTTTGTGACACACAGTATGTTTATTTTAATATTTATTGTAATTCCAGTAGGTATTATTTATTCTCATGTTAATTATTTTGAGCACTGAAAAACCTTTCCTTCTCCTCCCTTTTTTACACAGTGGAAGGCCTCAGTGGTGATGGCTCAGCTTCTCCACATCCCTGAAGACTGTCCTAGTGACAAGAACTACCACTGAGCCTGGATCAACATTACAGAAAAGGTTCAAACACTGAAGTAGACTGCATTAGTTTCAGCAAATAAACTGGCAACTCATAAATTAACACACTTATAGGGATATTTGAGTAAGTCACAACATGTCTGTCTACTCTGTCAAAGCTGTGACAGACTCTGCAGGATCCTAGGTAGCATCCAGCCATCCTCCTTCTCCTGCTCCTCCACCTCCTCCTTCTCCAGGCCCAGACAAGGTATCTTTGTTGCTGTGGATGTTAGAAAGACCTGAAGCTGCATCGGGGACAGTTTATGTGTCAAAACCATTCTTTGCAGGACACAGTAGCCACAACAGTTGACAGTGTCTACTTGGGAATTCGGAACAATGAGAGATGATGAGACTGTCCTTTAGCTAATCTCTCTTCTACACACAGCCTACTACGGCTGAGGGTCTGCACACGCAAACACGTTCCACAGGCTCGCACCAGTAAGCAAATTGACAACCTCATGACAGGTTTCTTTATTTGGTGTATTTGGCTGAACAGAATGAAAAAGTCATTCACATACAGTGCACGAAACAAGCTTTTCTAGCATGTGCAGAGTCCACACGCTTGTAGTGCAAAAAGTCCACATGCTGGTGGACCTTCGTGGAAATGGGTACATGACGATATTTACTTATATATATACAGTATATACTGTTCATCATGCAGGATATGAAGTGCATTGTAGAATGAGCTGAGTGGTGTAAAAGTAAAAGGGATAACCAATTATTTCTGCTGTTAGAAAATGAATAAAGAAATGTAATTACTTTTTCATTTATTACATTTATCAAGTAACTTTCCTGACACTGATGCTAAATGCTACATATTTCGTGATCAAGGTGTTCAAACTAGAATGTTCAATTTGCCAAATAGTGGTTTCAAATGACGAAATGACATATCAATGGATATGTCTTAGATTAGATCAATTAACAAAGATATCAAACATGTTTAATATTATGAAAACTTCCCCTGTGAGCCCTCGAGCCACTGAGGAGGTTTGAGACTGGATCTATAAACCGTTCACATTACCAGATAATCTGTGCTGAACATCAGAACTGACCAACGCCCTAGACCAGATTTCTCCTCCTGCCATTGTCCACCGAGGTGACAAACTTTTGTCATTTGATCCCAGCTTTGGCCAGCCCTTGACAGAAAATATTACCTTACTTGTGTGATATTATTGCTGGTCTTTTTTGGCTTTACATACTATATTTGAATAGTGTATGTTTATAGTTGGAGACGGCTGGGTTAAAGCTGAAAGTTAGTTTCAGGTTGGAGAAAATGACCTCGCCATGAAAAAGGAGAATCTGAATCTGAACTGAATCCATCTTCAGAGTAAACTACAGTGGAATAACCAAGATAACATGCTTCAGTGCTCACATCCACAAACTCTTCTACACACACACCCACAGTGCCTGCACATTAAAAAATTCCATATCCAAACACCCACACTACTTGGACCATACAGTCAAATCAATTAGTGTCAAATAACAACCCACTGAGTTAGCATACTTTGATATCAATTATTTTCCTTATTTCATTTACCCCTTATCAGGAACTTTAGCGTGTTTCATTAATCTTGTGCTCTAGCTGCTAATCACATATGGTCCTTCACTTTGACAACACCTTTGGGAAGCAGTGCATATGTCAAACTCAATTTTTTAACTGCAGACTAACCTCTAATGAAGCAGCAGACAGAAATCTGAAATAAATCTATCATTAAGATTAATTGTTTGCCTGTTTTCTTGCAAAGAACTTGAATAGGTAAGCTTAATCACATAAAGGGAGTATTTTGAGTGAATGTTGACACAAGACAGAGGACTTTGAGATAATGATGTGTGGACATAGTGAGAACAGGGCTGGAATGCAGCAAACAAAAACTATCCTGTGAAATCCCATTTTGCTGTGACTGGGGTTCAGTGGGGGCAGATGAGGATAACAATCAGTCACTCAAGCCATGGCCATGCACTATAAAATCAATAAGTCACAGGCAGATAGGCAGGCATGAGGAAACAGGCCTGCTGAGCCTTGTCCTCCATCCTCATTACATGGATGAGTAAGTGTGCATTTCTCACACAATGCTGCCCGATTATCAACAAGCAATGAGAGACAGAAAGAACAATCATGTTCCTTTCACATCTACTTTTAGCCATAGCAGAGTTTGCACATATAACGTGTGCATATTTGTATCTGTATTAACAGGTGAGCAGTGTTGACATTGTTAGTTGACACTACTTTCTTTCAAATAAATAGTTCTTATTAAAACTGTTTACAGTGAGGTCTGTGGAAGTCCAGAGCAGCAGAGAAAATGTTTTTGTAAAAAGGAACTAATTTTCAATGTCTTTCAATTTTTTAGAACCACACCAAGGCAAGTCTCACACCAGGGCTGAAGGTCTGCTGGCAGGATATAGCCAGACATAGAGGGGAACTTCTTAATCTTGACTTCTGTTCCTCACTTGTTGACTGCTTGACACTGAAGAAAATTTGGGAGTAGAGCACATATCTTGATGGTGTTATGTACTGTTTATGAGGAATTGTTCATTGTACAGTCATGACTGCACATACGCACCCTAACTATAAATATTTTTTATTGCACCAGTTGCCTAACTGCAATGCCCTGGAGTGACCAGCATTGTTGACTCACCCCCTCATCCCTCCAAGGGACGATCTCACCAAGTTCACTTTTATTTTTCAGGCAAATGTATCAAGACTTCTGATGGCAGTGGGGATTCCCCCAAGGGCAAATGCCAGGGGGAAGTGAATGAGGGCGTGTTGAACAACAAATGAAATGCAGCCTATATATTACCTGAAGAGACTTAATCAGTGTAGGAACTCTTTGTCACCAAGACTTTATACAGTAACCCGGTTAAAAGATCACGGAATGCATAAAACTATTTGCAGTATAGAACAGTAAACAGTTTCTGAATTCATAAGTGGAGTGACCGTGGGAGCAGACCTCTTGCTCAGTAGGGGCCCCATAAATTGAGAAAAATGTAAAATTTGGTGCATTAAAATGCAAGGAGCACAAAAGTAAGTTAAATTGCATCCTCTGCTCATTTTACATATTACTTTTCGATTATCTGATAAACAATTTAACATTACTGCTAACACTACTAGTCTGAGAGTGGGTAAAGACGAGGCTAACATCAATCAAAGCATGGCTTCCAAAACAAGCGCTGAATGAAGTGTCAGCCGTTTGACTCTAATTAAGACCTACCTATATAGTGAGACATAAACATTGTCAATGAAAAATGGTTTGGCAGGTCTGCCACCATGAAGGAGAGGATGGTGTGCTAAAAAGGAGCTTTATTATGCACAAGGTTTAGTTTGTTAAAGTTTGTCTGTTCAGATTATTTTGTTCTATGGAGGATGGTGGAACACACAAACCAAATGCACTAAACTACAGCATGATGAGCAGCAGTTGGTGAGTGAAAGATTCATAATTAGTCTTTAATAAAGCTGGAGTTGGTAACGTCTGAGTAAGCTAGATTTTGAAAGTATACAACAGAAAAATCCCATCCCATCCGTTCATGCCTTCCCCCAAAGCCATTCACCCAAAACACATTAACACACACTGTCTGACTGCTGCTGGAGAATGAGTCCACAAGAGAGCGATGGGGAGAGGAGTAATGATGAGAAGGGGTTCTTTTGATAAATACATTAATAAACAACTCTGCAAAATACCACAGTGATATAGATCTGAACAAGATAACCACCTCAAACATACCTTTCAGTCTGAATCAGCTACCAGGCCTGGCAGTTACTGTTCACTGCTGTGGGGGTGCTTTGTTTTACTTTGTTAGCTGCTGAATGAGAGACTGTCTGCTCAGAGAGTGTGTACTGCAGTGCATCATTGTCATCGCTAACCATATCCAACTACCTCATGTCTCATTCACATGTAAGAAAACACCTGACATTATCATAATGAATCTGATCATCTAAACTGACATGGCTATTTTTAGTACTCACAGCTTTCAAGATAGTGTGATAATATTGGAAAATTTTGGCTGCACTTCCTCTATTCCTGCCATTCAATGTTACTACCTTGCACTTTGGCAATGTCTGCCTAGCCTTGTGGAAGACTCCAGTCAAGCACAATGAGTGCAGGGGCAGAGTGTCCACAGGTAGGCAAGGCACAAAGGGTAAAAGAAAGTTAAAGGGCTGTGTAGGGGTGTGTGTGTGTATGTGTGTATGTGTGTGTTGTTTCTGAAAGGAGCAGAAACAAATGTAAGAAAAATATAATGCAAACAAATAAGCAAGAGTTTTTCATAAAGGATTCACTGCTATGTACAGCATTGACACTAAGTGGAATTATGACATAAAACGATGCCAAATAAACAACAGCTAATTTATCAAAGTAGCTGGAATTTCATTGTTGAATTCTGCCTGTGTGCCTCACATGAGATATTAATTATTTGAATAAACTAGAAGTACAGTCAGTCCTGACAGTGTGCAATGTGCTGAGATTAAATGTGTGTCTTTATACAACAAGCTTTCATATATGAAATGACAGAGAAGGGCATAGTGCATGTAGTACAATTACACACAAGCTCTCCATAGGTGAAAGTAAACGTCACAAATATTTAGCTGCCATTAACTGGGCTCAATTAGCATAACTAGCAGCAGTGGATAAGAAAGGTTGAAGTGGTCTTCATCACAAGAAAAGGAAGGTAGACTCTATTAATCTGTGAAATAAAGTACATACAGTTCAATGGACGCACACAAAGTAAAGACAAGGCAGGAACACCCATATTATAACTCAACTAGCTGATGGAACTAAGTGTACAAACTCTCCTGAATAGCATCTTCATGCACTACATTGGAGAGATGGAACACCACTCTGACAAGGGTGGGGCAGAACAGTCCAAGTGGTACCGGCCTTTTTAACAAAGGGAGACATCCAAAATTTTCATTCAGGCCAAATGAGCAGTTAAATTGACTTATTACAGGCCTGCAGCAGCCAGATTATTACTTTTATTTTCTATTTTTTTTGTCAGAGCACTTATTCAATTCAATTTCAGTTTTATTTGTATAGCACCAAATCAAAACAGAAATTGTCTCAGGACGCTTTCCGTAGAGCTGGTACAGACCAAGCTCTTTTATCTACAGAGACCCAACAATTCCCTTATGAGCAAGCATTTGGCGACAGTGGCAGGGAAAAACTTCCTTTTAACAGGCAGAAACCTCCAGCCAAATAGTGGCCGGCCATTTGCCTCGACTGGTTGGGTGAGAGAGAGAGAGAGCAAGAGAGAAAGTAGCTATAATCCACAATCCAGATTCAGCCACTATCCATGGCAACCTGCGAGATGACAAAGCACAGAGACTCTGAGGAAGAAGCTAAGTTAGTAACACGCCATGGTAGGACATGAAAGTGTGCAGATGGAGAGGGAGAGTCTGTGTTTCTCTGGAGGTCCCCCGACAGTGTAATCCTATAGCAGCCTAACTAGGGGCTGGTCCAGGTCAAGCCTGAGCCAGTCCTAACTATAAGATTTATCAAAAAGGAAAGTTTTAAGCCTACTCTTAAATGTAGTGACAGCATCTGTCTCCCGGACAAAGACTGGAAGATGGCTCCACAGGAGAGGAGGTTGATAGTTAAATGCTCTGGCTCCCGTTCTGCTTTTGGAGACTTTAGGAACCATAAGTAAACCTGCATTCTGGGAACACAGTGTTTTAGTGGGGTAACAAGGTGCTATGAGCTATGCAAGATAAAATGGTGCCTGACCATTATTGATTGATGTCAGGATGTAAACAGAATATCAATACATAGAACAAAAAATTATTCTAAAATACCCTACCTACTCCACCTTGAACTTAAAATTTTGGTTATGAAGAAATCAGTCAAAATGTTAGATTAATCTGTTTAACCCCATGTTCAACAACAGGCTGCTGTTGTCTATCTGTCTTCAGTGCTGAATGCAACTGACAACCAGTTTTCTTTTGTTTATTATATGTCACAACAAGCTTGTCTGCCAACGTGGCTTCACTCTCTTGCATGGTTCAATAAATGACTACTTGTTGTTTTTTTTGATAGTATGAAATATATCAGCTATTTTACAGTTTTTAATTTTGAAAAGGCTTTATCAGAGGGGCCCCTTGAGAATGCTCTGCCACATCTATGCTGAGAATCTATCTCCGCTAACACACAGCTTGTAACTGGTGCTTCCTCACTATTGTAGTACCAAACGCAGAATCTAACTACACAACTCAACCCTATAGACTTCATGAGGCATGGTTGCGAGTACTTGAGCAGTAACAGCAGACTGGCCTAAGAGAGGTGGCCAGAAAATTGGCAAACACCCTGAAGCCACAGATGTGGTCCCAAGCATTTTGAGGAAGGGGAAGGAAATAAGCTGTAATTGCCATACCCCAACACTACAAACCCAAATGGGGAATGCCAGTAAACCTTCAAGGGGAACAAAAAGGACAACACAAAAATGAATACAGCTTGATGACTGGTGAAGAGATCAAGACACTGGCATTTGGGCAGATGGGCTTAAATAATTGGGGAACACTGACAAGGTCACTGGCCCATTACCACAATGGCACCTCAGCTCCAAGGATAGCGGTGGCACTTGTAGCTGGATAGTCTGGTCTTACTGAGACAAAACTCAGTACCAGCAGAGGAAAAAAAAACGGTCATATGCAGCAGAGCAAAGCTTGAAAGCAAATTCTCCTTGCAGGCTAAGTAGTATTTGTAGTCAGAAAAGGATAAAGGATAATTTTTCGTTCAGTTTAGAGTGTGCAGGCTCGGTGTTGTCACAGTCATCAAAGACACTTGATGTGCCTGACTGGGAGGAGGTGGCTGATTCAGCAGCAGCGTCTTGGCCATGGTTAGCCTGATGGGCTGGACTGGAAGTTGGGAAAGGAAAGCTATTCCATGACAGACGGTCTTTGACTGATGGACCCATTATGCTGACTTTCCAAACTGGAGGAGATAAGAGGAACGCTCATACAGTCTATAATACATACGGTCTTGAATACATGCAACACCCCCCCCCNAAAAACATTCAAGAGATGAAACAGACTTGTTTTTGTTGTGAAGCTGGAACAGGAAACACAGTGTGTTTGTCATGCTATTTAGCGCTATCAATCATCATTTGTCAAAAATGTATTTACAAAATAAGACAATCGTCATTTTCTGTATTTTGTCTATCATTTATATCTGTCCAAGGGATTAGCAGAACAGTCAAACGCTGCCACCATCAGCTGTTAAATGAAGAGCTGCAGGCAACAGGCTGCACACCTGCAACTCCTCAGCAAGGTAACCAACTTCTTTGACTGTGTCCTGCTGTTGCCTGAGAAACTACTAGCACCATGTGCAGCATGAAATCGAGGTTGAAAATATTTTTGACTCACATCTTTATGAACACATGGTGAGTTCACTTAGTATCAATATAAACAGATACACCAGCTGCACTGCATGATTCTTACAAAGTAGCTGCTTAAGGAGTGTTTGCTATGTTAAACTATACTTACCACAATAACCATAATTAATCTATGTATTTGTGAGCTTTATATATACACACACACACACACACACACACACACACACACACACACACACAAATATGATGGCATTAATGGTTTTAAATGCAGATAAACCAACTTAAAACACACAGGCCTTCAGCGTGTTTCAGACAGGGCTAGGTTGTAGTTTGTCTGTGTGATCTCAGCAGTCATCTCTGTCAATAGGATAACAAAGGAAATTATTTTTGGATTAATTGAAAAATGGACATCATGCCGACCTGAACATATTTGCATTTTGATAATGTTGCTCTGACTCTCTGGCATCATGTCATACTATGATGGTGTCTATAAAATCATTCCCTCACCCTCATGAGAGAATGTGTGTGATAGACCCTCAGCAAACTGTTTGAGTGTATTTATCTGCAGTGTGTTGTTGGAAGGTTCAGCAGCAGGTTTCCATTGAAACAAAGCAGAGTGATGAATTACGACTCAGTGGGATAGAGTGAACACAGCTGATGGAGGGGTGATGAATGGCCCACTGATGTTTGAATATTACACACACAATGGAGTCCACACTCACAAAAAACACACACAATGTAGCAGCTAATTCGAAAGGATATTTATCAGGAAAAGTTTCAAATAATTCTATTTCATGGTCATCTGTGTCTACATACATATTGGTATTTGCTTTAATGCTTTAATAATGTCATGTTTTTGTACATTTCCATATGATTAAAAAATGTTTCATATTAATGACTCATTTTTCAAATGCGTACTTCTAGCTCACACTGAATATTTCATGTTAAAATAGTCACATATTGGAGGTGGTGGTGTGCGTACAGCGTCCCCACCTATGGGAAAGGGGGTTTCAGCATTTAAGCATGACACCGTATACCATAATCAATGCTGCTAAAGGTAACCTTTAGAGTTTTCCTGTAAATAAGTGAAGAATTTTTTAGTCAGTGTTTCTCACCGAAGCACATTGTGTAGCTTTGAGTTTTAACAAACTGCTTGAATGCATTTCTCTTCCTCTTAAAACATTTGCAAAGCAGATTTTTCTTATAACTTGAATCCAATATTTGTTTATATCCGTGTTTAGCTGTCCTGCCTTTGCTGGTACATTGCTGTTTCTTGGGGCATTACTATAACCAACTGTCGATCAGTAGAGTAGCATGAATCCAATGCCAGGGATGTGTATCACGTCACAGGCACACTCTTGCACATACATTTGTATCTGGGTATGCAAACACAAACAAACACAACAGGAATCCAGTCACTAAAAGCACTTGTTACAACCCAGCTTGCTAGGGCAAAGGAAGTAATAAAAAAACAACCGGATGGAAATGGTTGAGTTATTTATTTAAATCAAAGTGTTTTAAATTGTTTTACTACACAAAAGGCAAAAGGCCAAGACAACGAAAATAGCGACTGGGTGCTTTTCAAACCAATGAAATAATCAAAACCAAAAGAGAACTCTCCAAAAATGAGAGCTTAAGTTATTATAACCAAAAGAGAACTCTCCAAAAATGGGAGCTTACCTTAAAACCCTCTCAAATGAGGCCTACAGTACAAGGTGGGAAACAAAATCAAAATACAAAATGAAATAGCACCCCTAAGCCTAGTGAGGCTGACAATCAGTATCTCTAGTGTGTGCAAAATCAATCCCCTCTCTACCCGAGCTCAATTCGAGTCTGGTGACAACACAAATATCAAGAGCACAAGCTCGGACCTAAAACTACCACAGACCACAGATTGCTTTTCTACATGCGCAAAGGACTGGTCACGCAAGATGCCAGCCACCGACTGCCAGGAAATAACGGCTTGCAGACGTTTGGGCACCAGCTGAACAAGAACACACACATACACACACACACACACACACACACACACACACACACACACACACACACACACACACACACACACGCACGCACACACACACCAACAAACACACACACACACACACACACACACACACCCCAAGAACGGTGGCAGCCGTAACAGCACTGTTCCACAGTGCTTCTAGAACTGTAGTCAAAAACTGTCTTTCTACAAGGCTCAGCCTCCTTTGCAGGTAGTGTACCACCCTGGGTGAAGAGAAGCACTGCCTTCAGAACAAACACAAGGAACAAAAGACCCATTCCTTGATGTTGTTCTATAACCTGCAAACTTTATGGAGGGATATGGAATAGATGAGTACACTTTAAAAAAAAAAACTCATACCTTGCTAATTCTGCGAACTGTAAGTATTCAGGTGTTTCACAAGTGAGTTTGGCACTTCAGCCCACTGTTACCTCAACAAGTGCAGAGATTTCAAGATTTCTTAACAAGCAAGATGCTCCGTCCACTGTGTTTTAGTGTTAAAAAATGCCACTTGTGGAGATCAACATGTACACTAACTCAAGTGAACTACATTTTTTTCAGCATGGCAACTGTGGACCTACATGAACACACCATTTTTAGGTTTTTATTCAATTCAATTCAATTCAATTCAATTCAATTCAATTCAATTCAATTCAATTCAAATTATTTGTATAGTGCCAAATCACAACAAAAGTTGTCTCAGGACACTTTCCATATAGAGCTGGTAAAGGCCAAGCTCTTTTATCTACAGAGACCCAACAATTACCCTATGAGCAAGCACTTGGCGACAGTGGCAAGGAAAAACTTCCTTTTAACAGGCAGAAACCTCAGGCAGAAGCAGGCTCTGGGTGGGTGACCATCTGCCTCGACCGGATGGGTGAGAGAGGGAGAGCAAGAGAGAGAGAGTGAGACAGACAGAGAGAGACAGACAGACATGCAGTCAGAGAGAGAGAGACAGACAGACAGACATGCAGTCACAGTAACAGTGACAGTAGATGTAATAACAGTAGTAGCAGTTGCAGTGGATGTCAGACAGGGCCATGGCAGGAGATGTAGCTGTAATCCACAATCAAGATTCAGCCACTATCCATGGGAACCTGTGAGATGACAAAGCACAGAGACTCTGAGGAAGGAGCTAAATTAGTAACACGCCGTGGTAGGACATGAAAGCATGCAGATGGAGAGGGACAGAGGGACAGAGGAGCTTTGGAGGTCCCCCGACAAGTCTAATCCTATAGCAGCAACTAGGGGCTGGTCCAGGTCAAGCCTGAGCCAGCCCTGACTATAAGATTTATCAAAAAGGAAAGTTTTAAGCCTACTCTTAGATGTAGAGACAGTGTCTGCCTGCCGGACAAAGACTGGAAGATGGTTCCAGAGGAGAGGAGCTTGATAGCTAAATGCTCTGTCTCCTGTTCTGCTTTTGGAGACTTTAGGAACCATAAGTAGACCTGCATTCTGGGAACACAGTGTTCGAGTGGGGTAATAAGGTACTATGAGCTCTTTAAGATAAGAAGGTGCCTGGCAATTTATGGCTTTGTAAGTAAGGAGGAGAATTTTGAATACTATTCTAAACTTTACAGGGAGCCAGTGCAGAGTGGCTAATATTGGAGAAATATGATCTCTGTTCCTCGTTCTTGTCAGAACACGTGCTGCAGCGTTCTGGAGCAACTGAAGAATATTCAACAACGAATTTGGGCAGCCTGATAGTAAGGCATTGCAATAATCCAGCCTGGAAGTTATGAATGCATGGACTAGTTTTTCTGTATCATTTTGAGACAAAATATGCCTGATTTTTGCAATATTACGTAGGTGGAAAAAGGCAGTCCTTGAAATTTGTTTCACATGGGAGTGAAAGGACATGTCCTGATCAAAGACAGCTCCCAGATTCTTTAGAGTGGTGCTGGAGGCCAGCGTAATACCATCCATAACTGCTATGTCAGCAGAAAGTGAGTTTCTAAGATGTTTAGGGCCTACTACTATAACTTCAGTTTTGTCCGAGTTTAGCACCAGAAAATTGCAGGTCATCCAGGTCTTTATGTCCTGAAGACACGCTTGTAGTCTAGTCTGACTGGTTTCTTCTGGCTTCATTGATAAATATAGCTCGGTATCATCTGCGTAGCAATGAAAATTTATTGAGTGCTTCCTGATAATCTTACCTAAAGGAAGCTTATATAAGGTGAATAGAATTGGTCCAAGCACAGAACCCTGCGGAACTCCATAGATGACTTTAGCGAGCACAGAGGAGTCGTCATTAACGTGTACAAACTGAGAGCGATCTGACAAGTAGGATTTAAACCAGCTTAGCGCAGTTCCCTTAATGCCAGTGAAGTGTTCAAGTCTCTGCAATAGGATACCATGGTCAATGGTGTCAAATGCAGCACTGAGATCTAATGAGGCTAGTACAGAGACAAATCCTTTATCAGATGCAATTAGAAGGTCATTTGTAACTTTAACCAGTGCTGTCTCTGTGCTATGATGCACTTCAAATCCTGACTGGAAATCCTCAAATAAACTACTTTTGTGTAGAAAGTCACACAACTGATCAGCAACTGCTTTCTCAAGAGTTTTTGAGAGAAAGGGAAGGTTGGATATCGGTCTACAGTTGTCTAAAACCCCTGAATCAAGAGTAGGCTTTTTAAGTAGAGGTTTTATCACAGCTACTTTAAAGGACTGTGGTACGTAGCCTGTTGATAAAGACAGATTGATCATATCTAATACGGAAAAGTCAATTAAAGGTAATACTTCTTTAAACAGCTTAGTTGGGATGGGGTCTACAATACAGGTTGATAATTTCGATGATGAAATTATTGAAATTAGTTGGTGAAGGTCGACAGGTGTAAAAAAAGTCTAAAACTGCGGCAGGCTGAGTAACAGTTTCTACGGTTTCTGTGTTTGAAGACAAAACAGTACCTGTTGACGGCAGGAGCCGATGAATTCTGTCTCTGATACTAAGAATTTTATCATTAAAGAAGCTCATGAAGTCATTACTGTTCAGAGCTAAAGGAATACATGGTTCAACAGAATTATGGCTCTCTGTCAGCCTGGCTACAGTGCTGAAGAGAAACCTGGGATTGTTCTTATTTTCCTCCATTAGTGCAGAGTAATAGGCTGCCCTGGCACTGCGGAGGGCTTCCTGTATATTTTAAGATTGCCAGGCGAACCGAAATTCTTCCAACTTGGTAGAACGCCATTTCCTTTCTATTTCCCGTGATGTTTGCTTTAATTTGCAGGTTTGAGGGGTATACCATGAAGTTAACCTCCTCTGTTTAATTATCTTCATTTTCAGGGGAGCAACAGAGTTAAGTGTCATACGCAATGAACCTGTAGCACTATCAACCAGGTAGTTAATTTGGGAGGGACAAAGGTTAGCATAGGAATCCTCTGTTGTATTGAGACATGGCATTGAATTAAATGCTGATGGGATCATATCTTTAAATTTAGCTACAGCACTATCAGACAGGAGTCTAGTATAAGAATTTTTGCCTACTGGCTAGTAGTCTGGTAATATGAATTTAAAAGTTATTAAATGATGGTCTGATAAAAGAGGATTGTGTGAGGAGACTATTAAGTCTTTAATTTCAATGCTATATGTCAGAACAAGGTCGAGGGTATGGTTAAAACAGTGAGTCGGTTCATGGTCTTTCATGGTCGGTCTTTCAAATGAGTTATAGTCCAGTTTAGGTTAAGGGTTGATTAAAAGGCTTGAGTCAAAAATGGTTGCAACTCCACCTCCTCTGCCGCTGCCTCGAGGAATGTGAGTATTAATATGGCTCAGAGGAGTAGCTTCATTTAGGCTCACATACTTTTCAGGACACAGCCAGGTTTCAGTAAGACAAAATAAATCAATATTATGGTCTGATATTAACTCATTTACTAAAACAGCTTTAGAGGACAGAGATGTGATGTTAAAGAGTCCACATTTAATTCTCCTATCTTGTTTTACTATTGCAGTGGTTGTTGTAATTTTAATTAGATTTTTATGTTTAACTCCTCCTCTCTTTACTTTTGGTTTACTTAGTTTATGTGGTGGGGGGGCAGACCCAGTCTCTATGGAGTGTTGGGTGGGTAACTGCTCTAATGGAAGCGCAGAGAAGCGTGTAGGACTGCAGCTCTGCCTCCTGGTCTCAACTCTGAGTTGTCAGGGGTTAGGTTCATAAATAAAATTGGTCAGATTTCTGGAGATGAGAGCTGCTCCCTCCAAAGTGGGATGGATGCCGTCCCTCCTAATCAGACCAGGTCTTCCCCAGAAAGTCTGCCAATTATCAATGAAGCCCACACCGTTTGCTGGACACCACCTCGACAGCCAGCGATTGAATGATGACATGCGGCTAAATATATCATCACTGGTCAGATTTGGCAGGGGTCCAGAGAAAACTACGGAGTCCGACATCGTCTTTGCATATGTACACACCGATTCCACATTAATTTTAGTGACCTCCGATTGGCGCAACCGGGTGTCATTACTGTCGACGTGAATAACAATCTTACTGTATTCACGCTTATACTTAGCCAGCAGTTTCAAATTTGATTCAACATCGCCCGCTCTGGCCCCCGGCAGGCATTTGATTATGGTCTCTGGTGTCACTAACTTCACGTTTCTCAAAATGGAGCTGCCAATAGTCAGAGTTCGTTTCTCAGTGGGTGTGTCGTGGGGAGAACCTGTTAGAAACATGAAGTGGTTTGTGGTGACCCATGGGCTTCAGCTTGGGTCTATGCTTCCTTCGAACAGTCACCCAGCCTCCCTTGTTTCCCGGCTGCTCGGGAGCTGTCGAGGGACGGCTAGCCGGAGCTGCACTTGGTCGGTCCGCACTGGCTACGGGGGCCTGGCTAACTACAGCTAATGGTTTGGTTTCCATGGTGCGGAGCTGAGCTTCCAATTCACTAAGCCTCGCCTCCAACTCGTGTAATAATTAAACTACATTTATTACACGTACCAGTATCACTAAAGGAAGCAGAGGAGTAGCTAAACATGTGACACACCAAGCAGGAGAGAGCTGGAGAGGGACAGAGAGAAGCCATCGCTAGCTACTAGGCTAAGCTGGTGTAGCTAGCAGAGCAGACGAGCGCGTAGACAAATAAAATTAACGGTCGCGAAATAAACAGACTTATGGGTGCTTGAGTAGAACTAATGTTACTTTAGAGAGTGGATAATAGGCCGCTGTAACAAAACACAGGGCAAATTACACTCAGAGGAGCAAGAGCGACAAACGCACGTTGCTACTAATGCATCAACCGGAAACAGGAAGTGAGACGATAGGCTTACCTCAGCACGTTTTTATGGATGCATGGATGGATTTCTGTTTTTTTTTTTTGTTTGTTTTGTTTTGTTTGTGCATATTTCTCTGTGGTGATGGACATGGAGACTGGAGTGGAGATGGTGTGTATAAGTGGCACTGTATAATCACTTACCAAGACAGCACGACACCTCTGATGTATATGTACAGTATTCATAACCATAAATTGTTATGACTTTTAAGTTTCTTGACTTTATTGTTGCTGCTGTCCCAAAATAAATGATCAGGGATCATTAAAGGATGAGACTGCTTTTATTCTAAATGAGTCTCACAGATCGCATGGTAGAGAAAACTAGGGATACGTAGTGAATGTCTGTTCTGTCTCATTCTGCTGTATGTGTAAGAAGGCAAATGTCAACAATATTGCTAGAATCTCCCCCCTTACTGAAGTGTTAAGCTTCTACGCTAACCTAGGCTCATCCACACGAAAAGGCTAGCAAGCCCATAACCTAATGTCTTTCCCTGCGTGTTGCATTAGACATGAAAAGGTGACTTAAACTTACTTGGGTCAGTGTAACCTTTCCTATCTGAGGGGTGTGTGTGTGTGTGTGTGTGTGTGTGTGTGTGTGTGTGTGTGTGTGTGTGTGTGTGTGTTAATGTATTGCTGCTTCCTGCTTTCTGCCAGCAGCTCACTCAGACCAGGCTACCTCTCATCCAAAAATAAACTGCTAAAACTTTATCATAACAGAAGTTTCACAATGAATTTGGGTGACTTGTGCTGTATGTACAACAGCCATAGTAGACTCCTAGACCACAATCATACCCGAACACCACAAAATGACAGCCACTCTCCTCTACCCACTCACTGCCTGTTGCACTTGTCTAAGAAGCTCACAAAGACAAGAAGATGTGCAAGTTTTATTCCAGTAACTGTCTGAGTATCTCCCACCTATTTTGTGGTCTACCAGCACACCAAACGTTGTACTTTACAATCAATGCATGGCTAAACTAAATAAATATTAGAAGAATGATTTTTAAAGTCTTTGTTGGCATCGGCCACTTTCTGAATTTAAAGGTGTTTAAAGTCTCTTCTCTTACACATCAATGAACATTTCAGTTGCTTTTGCCCCCCGTACTTTGGCCAACAGTATGTTGCTAATTTAACTATTTTCACCACTAACATACTGTACAAAGTGACAGCTTAACTATGTGCAGTATGTGAACAATATGTGGGATTTTTACACACTTTCAACAGTAATTACACTTTAACCAACACTTCAGCTCGTTTCAGCCCAAACTGACACTTCAAACTATGTCAACGTTTAGACCTTAACTAACACTTAAACTTCTTTCACTGCTTCAGTTTAAACTGCAACAGCCATAGGACTTTACTTTGCAAGGTAGCTGGATTCAAAAAATCACACATTAGATTACTCAAGCCGAGAATCCATTTGACTGTCTTCCATTTATGTGCTTGTAACAGCACCGGAGTCCTTTGTACCAATAAGCACCCTATGAGGATCGACTGGCAACTACAGGTGTAAGAGAAGCTACTGTGTCTTAAAAAACAACAATGCCGACTCTGAAAGAGGGATAGATGCTGCTAAAGCATCTGAGTATTACTTCATTGAGTGAAGAGCAAATGAACAAATGCTTTTCTTGACGAAAAACGTTTGTGTTCATGTTGTCTTCTCCCAACAGGCTTCAGTAAGAGTTTGATAATTCACCTACTGGCTCTTCTGGTTTAGCCCTCCTACTACATCATATGGTTCGTTGATCTGAATGGCTAAAGTTAGTCAAGTTTTTTTTTTTTTGAAAATGCCTGACCTTTTCCAAACAGTTTCCAAGGAAGACTCAGATGGTTCTGTGTAATAAACCATCTGGCACGTCACATATGTAGAATTTCACATGCAAAAAAAGTTTGAGATATTTTAACCTGTTGACAGTACTTGCACCTGCAATTTTTAAGTGATAGCATATTCTTTTTTATTTGTTTTTCTATAAAAATTTGTAATTTCAGAGAGTGTGGAATAATAAATTTTAAATCAACAAATCTTATAGCTCAAAAGGGATGTATATTAAGGCATTGAATTCCTTTAACCAAACAGAAACAGAAACAACTGTACTTTTACCTTTTATGTGGTTAGCATTGCTCATTATGACATATGATATGATGTAGTTCAAAAACACAACAACATTGTTTCTTACTTACTCAGTTTGTGTGTGTAAAGCAACATTTCCACCACTCAACTGAAGGTGCAGTAAATTTTCAGCTTAATATAACCACAGAGATGAGGCATGACTCTTGCTCAGAGTATATAGGTCCTTATTTATTTAATTCCATCCTTAACATAAAATCTACTGTCTTTGATTCACCTTATCAGATAAATGTTTATCATATCCTTCTTGCTGCGGACTAACTATGCGTGTCATGCTGGAAAAACTTTTCCTCCACTGACTAAAGTCGGAAGCTGATCATTCCCCTCCCAGCTGTTCTAAATAGGATGTAATAAATCTCTTTTCCCTGAGATATGTACTTAAATGTCCTTGCTGATGAATGTAGGCCTTCATCCATGCCCAAATGCATTCCGTTAGAAAGATGAATAGCTGCAAGTGGTGGAGAAAAGAAGTGGAGAGGGAGTGAGGGATGAATGGAGAGAAGCAAGAAAAGGCCATTTTCTAATGTAGATGGGTTTGACAGAGTATCTCCTGGCTGGAACAGGCAACGGTGAATGAAATGCATCAAGAGATGTTACATTAACCCGAGACACAGAAATAGGAGAAAGGGGGAGAGGGAAGGAGAAAGAAAAAGAAAAGAGAAATCCATTTCAGTGTCATTTGTCTTGTCTTGTCTTCATATGGCACCTTGGCTTAGTTTCTCTTATTCTGTTGGGTGAACTCGTTCTCACCTTTCCCCCTTTTTTCTTCTCCAGTTGTCCATCTCCCACTCTCCTGATTCAACTTCTCCTCTATTTTACACCTACTCTTACCTGTCTGCTCCCCACTCAAACACCTGCTCTCTGCTTTGCATCTCCACCATATTTCCATGGTTTTTATTCTGGCCTCCTCTCTTTCTTTCCTCTTCTCCTTCCTCTCCTTCTATCTCTTAATCTTCATTTCCACATTCCATTGCCACTTTCTACCTTTTTTTTAAAATTGTGTTTTACTTCTATTCTTCTACAGTATTTTCTTTTGTGAACATCACTGGCAGAAATATTACCACTGGAATAAATATAGCATAGTTTGCAAATGTATTGTAAATATTTTTTCAGTCCAAAATGGACACAGTACTGTCTGATATTTCTTGCATCTTGAGATTTTTAGGAAGGAACGAGGAAGTGTATACTAGACAGAGGCATGTGATTAGAGAATGTAGCAGGAAAGTAATGCGTGCGCGCTCACACACACACACACACACACACACACACACACACACACACACACACAGTTACAGAGTTGAGTTTTTTTTTTGTTTGTTTTTTTGTTTTTTGTTGTTGCTGTTGTTTTTGACAGCATATAGATTTTTGACCAAAGTCATACAGTATTGTATGTCTGATCTGAGGTTGTGTATCAATGTGGCCATATTTGTTACTCTTCCATCACTTTGTTTTCTGATACATAGGTTAATCTTTATAATCTTTACACCCCTATTTGAGATTACATAAGAAGGACATATCCATAACAAATCATTTTGAAATACATGACTTAAATTAGATGCAAATACTGGATAATCCACCGGCCTTGGCAGCATTGTCAGTTATGTTTCAGCCAATAAGTAGCAAGCAATTGAGTTACAGATAGTTTGTGGAAAAACACATTTGTTTGAAGCATATGCATCATGTGTGCATAATACAATCCAAACTTTTAGTTTGGTATTAAGCCTGATTTTGACACAGGGCCAATCTGTTTGACAGGACCTTAAAGACTGGGTAAAAAACATGAGCAACCTTGACACTTAATGTTTGTTTGGGCACAAATAATTAGTATAATTGCAAAATCTTTTTTTTCTTCTGGCCTTATCCAAACCCAAAATGTAGAAAACATATTGAAGTGGTAATCTTTTCTGTTGAACTTGGACTTGCACATCTGACGAAAGTGACAAAAATATGATACTTGTACATGCAGGGAAACAGGAGTAGAAGAGGTGGGACCAAATGCAGATGGCTGCCAACAGGACACCAGGAGCTGATGATGGTTGGACTGCCAACAAGAAACAGATGCAGATGTCGGCCAGAATGCAGACTGGAAATAGGGGCAGATGTCAGCCAAACTGCTGATGGGAAACCAGAAACAGGTGGCGACCAGGCCACCTGTTGAGCTAAATGACAGCGAGACACGTTGGCCGAATTAGGGACTGGAGAGACGTTGGCTGGGGCACTGGACAACAAAACCTCCATGGTGTTGAGCAGTAAAATCTCCATGGCACAAGACATCAGAACTTCCACGATGCTGGGTAGTGGAACCTCCATTATGCTGGGCAGCTGAGAGGCCAAGATGCTAGGCAGCAGTGAGAATGAGTAGCTGGGCAGCTGAGAGGCATGATGTTGACAGAAGCCTCCTTTTGGAGGGTTCAGTCTCGTAGAAAAGAAACCATGGACCTGGATATGAATGTGCTTCAATGTTGTTGAAAGCCTCTCTTTCTTGTGGGAGCAGTCTTGATATCTAGCCAGGTCCCCCAGAAAGGAGTCCTGGGAATTGTTGGAGAATCAGGCAGAGTGATAGCAAACTCAGTAATAAGAACTGGCCAGGAGGGAGCAGGCCGGTGGTCAACAGACTCAGGAGCTGGAGCTGGCAGAAGGTTGGCAAGCCAAAGAGAGTCTGGCTGGCTGTTAGCAGTCCAGGAGGTTGGCTTAGGACAGGGAGGCTGCAGGCTCACAAAACTGAGGCTAGGAGATAGCTTGCTTAAAGCTATCAGATCAGATGTTAGCTGACTGGAGGTTAGAGGACTGGATGTCAGCAGACAGGAATACAGGCTGGTTGCTGACAGACCAGAGTGAGGGCAGACTGCTGGCAGTGAATGCTGGATTTCAGATTTGATCCAAGTCATTTGGAAGCAGGCTAGAGGCTAGCAAGCTGGATGCTATGAAGAAGGAGTGTTCAGAAAGTCTGTGACCCATGCAGGTATAGAGTTCTAACCACGGCTTTCAGAACACTTTATTTTGTGCCAAAGACAGAGCTGACTCCCTGTGTTTATCACAAGATCAGTAAGATTGAACGCCAGGAAAAGGTTGGTACGTTAGACTGTAGATACGCTAGGAAATACTTTAAATTACACTGGGAGCTAATTAACTGATGAAACAAAAGTGAGACAGAAAACAGTCAGTAAAAAGAAAAAAAGCAGGAAGTAAAACAAAGCACACGAGGAGAGTGGACTTTCAAAATAAAACAGGAAACCTTATACTTGTAATTAATCTAATTAACACAAAGTAATTAGAACATGGACAACCTAAAGCCTCCAGGGTTTTTACTTCATCAAGCTATGCAAGATGTAGAACCACAGACATCTATTGATACGGAAGTTGCAGATTATTAGTACTTGTCACATCAGGTTAAGACCATACATACAAAGGACAATTAGGTTTCCAGCTTGTTTAAGAGATTTAGAAGAACAAAAGACCAAGACCAGGATACAAATATATAATTGTAGCAGCATAGAGGTCTGCAGGATTTTGATATTTTGTTTGGGCAGAGGATTGTGTTCTTTTCAGTAGATGTTTTCATTTCTTGATTAATTTGGTGGTTGACAGTTTTATTTTTGTTTAGTTGATGATTTCTATTTTCCTGCCTATTGCCTGTCTTGGTTAGCTTTTGGGTGTTTTGTTTATTTGTATGTATGTTGGTATAGCTCCACTAATCCCTTTTTTTCTCTTTTAGTTACTGAGGTCTAGTGGTGATGCTGGTGATCTGGTGGCGGAATCTCCCCTTTCGTGTGCTGTGCTCCCCTGGGTTTTTGGGTTTCCTCATAAAGTGTGTGCATGTGTGACTGTCATGAATCAGTAGCCCCTACACCCTGGTAAGCCTCAGTCTTAAATTAGTTCCCCTCTTTCTTTGGCCTTGTGTGAACGGTGTTTTATTGTTGTTTTTAAATCGCATTTTTGTAATAAAGCATATGCTTCTCTTTTAAAGTGGAATCGTGTCTAATCTGCCTTGAGTAAGACTTACCTGTGTGCCTTAAAGGTGACTTAGGTTTAAAAATACTTCCCAGGGTGAAATTCCCCAGGTGGCATTGTTGGCAACAATTCAGTCAGTGCAAATTAAACTAGATTTACAAAACCTTCCTATACCGACCGATCTTCCCTTGCATCGCCACATAATGTTTTAGAAAATGAAGCAAAAACCAGCACCTACTCAAACACGTCCACCCCCACACCAACTCATACACACATACACACATGGAGCATGCTTCTTGTTGTGTTGTTGCCTCAGAGACTGCAGCAGCTGTCAGTGTGTTAGTGTGTGAGATAAAACCAGGAGGCTCAGTGATACAGCAAGGATCTGAAGTGCCAATTAATTAGGATGAAAGAAAAGAGTGTGTGAGCATGCTGCAAATTCACAGAATCAGCACAGATGTGGAAAGTGGTTTCTTGAAAATGTGGCCTGGGACCAAAAAGGGCTTTTTTTTGCATTGAAATAAAAGTAGTTTATAATAATTTTCCATTCCATTCCAGGGTGAAAGAGTGCAATTGTCATATGGGTCTGTGATTGAAATGCAAAGAAAATTAAATTCTGTTCTTTTGTTCTGTCCTTTGCACTGTAGTGTATATTCTGACAGTATTTAATGCTTCAACAAACCTTAAAGGTCCAGTGTGAAGGATTTTGCAGCATCTAGCAGTAAGGTTGCAAATTGCAAACAACTGAACACCCCTCGTTTGTCCATTCTGGGCTACTGTAGAAACATGGTGGTGGAATGTGGGGGACTCTGTGGAAGAAGATAAGCTCTCTAAAGGGCTCCTTTTAATGTGACAAAAACACAAGTATCCTCATTTTCAGGTGATGATACACGAATGAAAACATGAGAGTTAATATTATATTACAATGCTACCATTAGACCCCCTTAATCCTACACACTGGACCTTTAATGATCACAGTTTTACCTGCACCAGTCACAGTTGTAACAACAATTACACTAATGCTTATCATTGTGAACTTAGTGGCAAAGAAGAGTATGAATTGCTTTGTTGCCATACGTAACAATTGTTCAGCTCCATATTTGAATTGTTCTGCATGTTAATGCAGGAGAAATATGCAGCATTAAACTGTGGTAACCACTACAGCCTGCCTCTGAGGCTTTGGCAATATATTTGCCAAGCTTAATTTGAAAAATACCTGTGAGGAATGGAATAAGACTTGAGTGGAGAAGCAGACTATTTGTGTTTCACCTGCTCACAGCACTCATTTATGCAGAACAAATCCAGTGCGGGGAGTTTCAGCCTAGACCAGTCCAAAATAGAAAGGAGAATGTTTTAAAGATATTACTTAAGTCTTCCCAAAGTCTATATTTTCACTTTGCTTAAACCTGCCTTTTTTCCATCCTTGCAGTTTTACATGAGTAAAATATGTGCAGGGTCTGAATAACTCATGAGTTAAGGCTTCCTATGCTATGGCCTTTTCTTTTTGATTGGATGAAGGAAAGTTTTGGCCACTAGATGTCTGAGGTCAGACTAACTGTAATGGATCTAATGACTGAATTAAAAACAATTCATATTCCTTATTTCTTATTAATGCATATGAGCATTTTCTTATCTGATGCCCCTCTGTGTAAGACAATGACATTGCCTGTGCCTTCAAGAACTGTTACACATCACAGCGGAAAAATGTTTCATTTGACTGTTACAGTTATGTTATGTTTAGGTGACGGCACCAAATCTACTTGCTTAAGATCACATAACAGTTGTGGTTTTTCATATTGGCAATGTATGTTTCTGCAAACCACAGATATGCTGAAACTTTACACTCTTTTCTTTACATCCTTGACATTCAAACGTCAAGTTTCAAATTTCAGTGTTATGTTGGGACAAAGCTGTGGGTAAGGTGTGGTTAAGTTTTGGCACACAAAACATTTGGTTGATTGCCACAAACATGGCTTTATACAGGAAGTGTCTTGACATCTTATTAAAAATCTGCATAAACATGATATGAACAGCAATCTGCTCTTTGGCCACCACCATCCCGTTGTCCTGATGACTAAAAGTCAGCTCATATACATATAGTGGTAATCTGAATAATGTCACTTAAAAACTACCTACTGCGCATATCATACATGTGAAACATACAAATTTAACGTATTTGTGGTTTTCAGAAATGTACAATAGCAACATTTTCTTCTGCTGCTTTGGACTGCTTTCATTAGACAATCTCTGCCTGCACTCTCTCTCAATTTCTACACCTCCAGTTTGCAACGCAGATTTTCTTTTATACCTTTGCAGGCTACAGACCAATCTGAGATAACCATGGTGACATGATCAGGAAGTTATTTCCTGTAACTTGACAAAGCTGCTCCAGAACCATAGAAGACATTGTACATATAACTGTTTTCACAGGCTGAGGAGAACTAATTGTAACTAGTAAACTGATTTCAGTTTTTGGCATGTGTGCACCTTTTGTGCCCTGGTCAACATCAGTCAGCTTTATCCTTCAGTAGACAACACATCTGGGGAAAACTGTTAATAAGAATTAACCTTGTTGAATGTCTGAACTCCAAACTGTCTATACCTCTGTTTATTTAGCCTTCAAAACTATGTCCTGATGTTTTGGTTGTGAGTAGTCTCTGTCCCTGATATGAGTTTCTTTTTTGAATCAAGATCTTTTTCTGTAACTAAGAACTAAGAACAATGACACTCATCGTAACTTTGCAAGATGGGAAAAGTTTAGAGAAAGTTGGTAAGGACGTGTATTTAATTATTGATTCATTTTGGCTAAGAAACACCAAATATGAAAATGTCTGGAGATGTTTGTCTGCAAGATTATTGAAGTTTCCACAAACCAGCATAAGCACACTATCAATCCTTGCAATGATATACCTTTTAACATCTATAAACAATGTCCAGTGACTCTTCAGGTATAATCCAGATGAGAGAAGGTATTAGAGTTAATAAAAATGTTCACATGTTCATTTAAGTCTACTTCAATTTTTGTTGTACTGTATAGGCCACCCTAACCCTCTGATTGGTGGTGGTCGTTAAAGCCATACACAGCCTGAGAGGAAGAGGAAGTGTTATGTTGAGTTATTCTAATATTCAAGACAATAAAGTTGAACACGATCTCAGTTTTTTTGGGGGGGTTTTTGTCTGTTTTCATGAAGTACCATTATTATAGAAAACCAACCACATGTTGCTGAAAGATGTCGGGCAAATGTGTGTGTCTGTTTAAATGTGTATGTTTGTGTTCGGGAGGTCAGCATAAGCTTGATCCCAAACAACACACAATATCTTCCTGTTGTCCTCTGTGTAATCAGCCTCAGGTGGTGGAGACATAACCAAGATCCCATCACCACACAACACACACACACACACACACACACACACACACACACACACACACACACACACACACACAGACACTTCAGAGGCAGTATAGCTCAGAGAGGTGCTGCAGCAGTCCAGTTCACAGTTAGGTTAATTGTGGGTGGTGAAGCGCTGGGCGATGCAAAGCTAAGAGAGGAGTTTATTTGCAGATTAAATTACCAGTTGGGAAACAGTGGAAGGAGGATAGAGGTGGTGGGTGGAGGCACAAACACACCACTCTGGCCCTTTTCTTTGATAGTGTAATGGACCAAGGAGACTTCCAGAACAAGTTGGAATACACACAACAGCAGCACATAGTAACGTTCAAACAATATCCATAGCAGGGGTTCTCAGACTTATTACTCAAAGGTCCACATCTGATTTTTATTCATGCTCAGAGGTCCAGAATGAAAACAAAATAACATTAAATCATTAAATCAATTAGTTAATGCCACATCTCTTGCGGCTGGGCCAGCAAGAAACTGAGGAAGACAAGACTCCCACAGTTAGTCAGATTTATTTCTGACTTAGATGTATTCTTACAACTACATTTACATCAGTTGCAGAAATTGTGTGCTAGAGAAAATCACACAGATTCTGTGTCTGTGATTTAGGAACTGATTGCATTTTTTGCTGTGTATGTATATATATATGTATATAGGACTAATTAGCCTGTTATTGCTTTATATTTTCACTTTCTTACAAAGTTGATGTTATTTTCATGAGGGTATATCGGTGTGAACAGACTCCTAAAAACATGTAAAATAACTAGAAAACTCGCAGACCTACACCAAGGAGGCAGTCAGCTGTCAATACAAAATCGACAGTTCCACTACCAATGAATGAGTCCTTACGTCAACACAAAAATCCTCTTTGGAATCCCTGGAGGCAAACAAAAACATTTAGTTTGAGACGCAATGCAACAGTTGGAAAGAAACAACAAAAAAAATCCAATGATGCCTCTTCTGTCTGGTAGACAAAGTGATTCTCCAACAACACCAGAGTTACCTTCTGGCCAGTGCACTGCTGTTGACTAGAGGGAATGACCAGCCTAGGAGCCAAGTGGTTTGATGGTGGGTCGATGGAGTAGAGAGATAGATTCTGTGAACGGGTGAACTATCAATTACAAGACTTTATGGCTTGTTGCCAGGGTTTGGCAAGCTGATCTGTGATGACTCCCAGGATGGGCTTCGCCTCTTCTACTGGTGGGCAACATTAGATGTGTGCATTTTCTGAATTTATGAATATTCAATGGGCTGTATATGGCTGCTGGCTGCCAGATGGAAACACGGGTTGGGTCCGGATTGATTTGCCATTTGTTTGGGATGCAGATTGAGGTCCAGACTTTGAAAAGCCCTACACTAAACTTTGGTGGCACGGCGGAACAAGTGGTAACACTGTCGCCTCACAGCTAGAAGGTCCCGGTTCGAATCCTGCTGTGGGTGCTGGTGGCGTGTCCTCCACCTTGCCTTCAGTGCCTGCTGCTTGAGGAAAAAGGGCCTTTCTGTGTGGAGTTTGCATGTTCCCCCTGTTTATCCTCCATAAAATGTACCCCCACTAAAAACATGCAAGATCATTACCTGACCAATGGTGATGTAGCAAAACTGGCCTCTAACTGACCTTCCCTCTCTGCATTCCTTCAGGAGAAAAGTTGTAAAACACCCCAAATTTCAAGAGCTATTGACCATTTGAACTGTTACAGGGATGGCGTTAATTTGGAGAGAGACAAGATGTCTGGCTCAGAGACATCTCCTCCACACTCTTTCAGGGGAGCAAGAGACACAGACACCTCAACATCAAAGGTTGCCTTTTTGCTCCATGTTTCTCATGGAGGTGCTAATGCTTTCTTGATAGCCCATGAGAGATACGGACAATAAAGCTGTCTGAATGAAAGGTGCCAGGTCCCAGAGCAACCTACAGAATCAGATAATGCTGATGGATTGTAAATTAGACATTCCTGAAGCAAATTGTTTTGTATGTCTGTGTGCCTTGTTTTCCAGTACACCAGGATAACCAAATCTATATGTTTGATTCAACTTTGGATTTTCTTACAGTACCAAGCCCATAATCTGTGTGATATCAATGTTTTTCGGTGCTTGTAGCTTGTAGAATGACAAAGCTGTGCTTTTTAACTTCTCTTCCAAGTTTGTCTGAGTTTTTACCATGGAACCATACTGCCATCTAGAGGTTCGTAATAGTTAGGTTGAATACGCTTGACTTGATACATTTATTAATAAGTAACCGTAATAGTGATAATCACTTTGGGCTAATATAGTCTTCCCTTCTTTATTTCTTTATTTTGTGTTAGTTATACCTTGAGTCATCATATATGTTAGGATGAGTTTTAGAAATTGTTATCATGATTCCATTATCATGAGTCATCATTTAATGTTGTCAGCCACTCATAAGAATTGCCTAACGCATTTTGTGAACAATGTTGAAATGCTGTTGAAAATTGTTCATCCAAAATATATGTGATTGACCATAGTGAGAAGCAAATGAGCCCCTTGTACAAATCATTAATTAATCCTCGCCTTATAAGATGAAATGATGTCGCGTGCCTACGAACCATCCCACTTGCGCAACAGCCTATCGGTGATTAGACACGCCTTGTAGCGAGGATACCATCTGCCGCATGCAGCGGACAGTTTAGTCTAGTTTTAGTCTTCTGTTTGTCTTCTTCCAGTCTTAATTTTTCCTTTTCAGTCTAAGTTTCTATTCTAGTTTTGTAGCCTTCATTCTGCCCTGTTTTTGCGTTCGTCTTATCTTCTCTTTTGTCTTTTATTGCTGCTCACAGTCACGCTGAGTAGCTTGAGTTCATTCTTCAGAAGACGTATTTTCTTTAGTTTTCTCTTCGTGAAACTTTAATTTTGCTCGCCACATTAAGCCACATGATTTGTTTTGTTTTTGTGTAAAATTCTAGTCACGTAATAATAATTTTGGACCGGCCATCGAAGAGTCATTCAATCTTATTGTTAGTAATCTAAAGTCCTGTTCATGGTCACAAACTATTACGAAAACCTGCAGCCATCTGCTAACCCGCTGGTTCGGGCTAGACAACCATCAGAAGCCGCTCCTGATCTGTAACTGACACCGGAGACTTCCAGCCCCTGAAACATCCCTGTCCAACACCGGCTCTCCACCGTGGTTGCTCGATTCGTCCAGCAGACCGCCACGCAGATCGGAGCCATGGACACAGATTGGAGTCTTCGTGTCAGTTCGGAGCAGACATCCAACAGGAGCGTCGCTGACCAAGTAGGTATGTTAAGCGGGTTTGAAAAGGTTATGATACTGTAAATTCGCCTAAATTCTCTTAACCATTCGTTCAGTAAATTAACTTTACATTTGCGTCCCCAGTTTTCCCTTTAACTACTTCTCACTATTGCCAAACTCATTCTGCCATTGTTTGCCATAAGTTTCTCTCTGCTTGTGTTGTTTCAG
>JBBMOE010000043.1:2532927-2702661 GCA_037975065.1 Chaetodon trifasciatus | reverse complement strand
CGCCAACCCATCGTGACATAGAAATATCAAATTTTGCTGGAAGATGACAAAGTTTCATGTGTCATTCTTAACTCTTTCGGGAGTTAATGACATTCATTTTCATGTTCAAAAGCTACAAACAGATATGCTCAGCTTTTGAATAAAAACGTGAACACGTTCATAAACACGCCAGGATGATGTCAAATTGATGTCATCAGGGTTATCTTGGCTTGGCCTTGGAGAGAGACCGCCCTCCAAAGAATGACAGCAGTCTGTGTTTACGTTTAAGTGTCAGCACTCTCATGGTGTCCATAGGAATTATCACAGGAGCATAGGAGGAAGTCAGGGGATGTTGTTGCAGAGTGATGAAGTCCAAAAAAGGACAAGGTCGAGTTAGATGGTTCAACAAGACATCGGTTGAGAGACTGCGGTTCATTTCCTTATACAAAGTGACAGTTTTTTCTTCTTAACTTATTAATACTTATTTTACTTATTTTAATGCAAACCATTAAATTTCCCTAAACCCAACAAAGTCATTTTGTGTCTAAACCAAACCAAACTAGGGCTGTTTCTAATTTGATTATATAATTGAAGAGTAAAAAAAAAATATATATATATATATAAACATTTAATTGTGGAAAAAGTCAGACAGGACACTCAACCAGAGTTTCCTTTATCTGATAATAATCCTTTTTAAATGGGAAAACTAAACTAAAACTAAAACTTGCCATAGCCTGAGAATCATAGCATTGACACATCATAGATATAATTTTCAGATATATTTACAGTTGTGGAAGATACAGTCAAGTCATGTGGTCCTGCTGGTCAGGTCAGAAAACACTTTTAAGTGTTGTTCTAGATAACAGTTACAAACATACTGTATGGTTGTTTAATTTTGAGAACTTGTTGTTTGGAGACTACCGATTTATCACAAAAAGCCTCAGTAGCAAACTTTCAGCCTGCAGGTGGGTGTTTACCAATCAGGGAGGGTCTAATAAACAATAAAAAAATAAACAATTAAGCAGTTGGTGGGGAATTTAGTGTCAAGTGTTTTGGAGCCTTATCCATAGTAGACCAAAGTCAGGATATCTTGCTCTCTGATACACAGACTGTGATGATTCTTTTTGAAATTACTGAATAGTTCAAAATTTTTGGATATACCCTTATTTAATTTATTTCCAAGAGTGAGACGATGGCTATTAATCTCAAGTGTGTGTTCAGTACAGAGCTGGAGTCAGGACATGGTTAACCTGACTTAGCATAAAGACTGTAAAAAGGGGAAAACAACTATCCTGGGTCTGTCCAAAGTTCATATTGTATGCACACCTACTGACACCTCAAACACACACTGATGAACATGTGACATCTCATGTGTCATTTTTCGACTAAGTGTTGATGCCCATGATTCATGTATAAAGCAGCTGATACAATGAGTGTAACCCCTGATGATCAAGTGGTGAATGGCATTCCACTACCTTATTTCACTGGCCATCAATCACCTACATTGTCTACCAGGTGTGGATTACACACTTACTTAATAGTCAATTTAAAGGATTAGGCTAGGATTAACCTCCAAGGACCTAACAGCTAAGCTAAGAAGGACTCTGTGAGTGCAGTATGGATAGTATTTCTTTGCTGTAATACTACTTTCTCCGGATTTACTATGTGCTTATTTTCATTCATTCATTCATTCATCTTCTATACCCCCAATTATCTCTTTCAGGGTTGGGGGGGGCTGGAGCCTATCCCAGCTGTCTACGGGCGAGAGGCGGGGTACACCCTGAGCCGGTCGCCAGCCGACTGCAGGGCAACATACATACAAACATTCACTCTCACATTCACACCTAGGGACAATTTAGAGTCACCAATTAACCTAATAAGCATGTTAGGAAGCCGGAGTGCCCAGAGAGAACCCACGCATGCACGGGAAGAACATGCAAACTTCACACAGAAAGGCCCCGCCTGACCCGGGGATCAAACTGCCGACCTTCTTGCTGTGAGGCACGCGCACTACCTGCTGCGGCACCGTGCAGCCCATGTGCTAATTTCATTAAAGAAATTAATATGGGAGCACCAAACTGAAAGAATTAAGGTTAAATGAGTGAGTTTTTCACTCAGGGACTGTCTTCAAGACGGGCCTTTAAGATCAGGTATTCAAGCAAGCACTACTTTAAGGCTGTTATTATTTCAGTCACCACTGCAAAGACATTTAACATTAAATCAACACAATGTAAGCCTGAAGTTTAACGGGGCCCTTGTAGTTCTGGGGCCCTGTGGCAGCTTTCCAATTGGCATTTGCTGGCATTATGCTATATTTTTCTTACTGTCAATAAATGTCATTAAAAAGACCCAAACCAAAAACATTTTAGTTCAATACTTTCTGACTACCCTATCCTGTCTGTGCCTCTCATCTTCAAGCCCACTGGTCCTTATAGAAGATGTAAATTTAACATACACCTGACACCATTAAAAAAACAAGAAATGGCAGACCTACAGCTGGTCACTGTAGTTTTAAATTAATGTTAGTCAAACAGGTGGAAGTGGTGCATTCAATGGGACTATTTTCAGTGGCAGATTAATCCACATTTGGTTCTCTCATGTGTATTTGTGGCAGCAGGATGGTGTTCGTGGGATTGAGTCAAAATAAAATATGAAAGTATGGTTTTTATTCATGGAAATGAGGATTTCACCCAGTGCAACAGTGTGGCTTGCTGATGTGCTTTTATTAGTTTTTTGGACAACAATGGAGCTCTATGGCACAGGAGAAGACAATATATCAGGTTGTGAATTCATACACGCACACTACTTGTTAGTAGGGTATATTCGTTGTTGCATTGGGTCTTTATGTGGGATTTGTTGACACTAAAAAAAGTGAGCATATTGCTGGCCTTATCTTCCAACTGCTCCATCCTAAAATGTCATGGCAGTTTAGCTCACCATCTCAGTGGAATCAAACTTTCTCCATTTCTCCATCTGTCTGTCTCACTCCTCTCCATTTTACCACCCTTGAAAAAACAGAAGCTTGACCTTTTCAAAATGACAGGGAACCAGTCTATAAAACAAGCAGTGGAAGCTGTGACTTTCATCTAAACAGGCCCAATCCGGTGCCGCTCACTTCTCTCTCCATCAGGTGCTCCAGTTAAATTTACACACACACACACACACACACACACACATGCGCCCCCCCCCCCCCCACACACACACACACACACAGCTCCTCCACACAGCTGCTGTCAGCGGGTTGAGGTGGGCGAGACACTCGGTCCAATCATAAGTGAATCAATGTATGTCTGTCCCTTGACTGCTGGTGACAGATTGAACCATTATGTTCTGATGAACACTGTCCGCTTTCCTTTTCTGTCTCTTCTTCTGATTTTTCCTACCCTTTATCTATTCTGTTCTGCTTTGTTCTTATTTCTACTGGAGTGTGAATTCATATCAGGCTCCCTGCTGCAGGGTGAATTTTGGGTGTGTTCTGAAGCTCAGTATCCACACCTCTGTTGACATGGAACTGACAGGACCTGATGACTTCCACTGATTTATAAAAACTGCAACCCCTTGTGATTTCAGTCCTGTTTCAACCTGCCATGTTTGTTTGGAATGCATACAGTAAAAACTACTTGCAACATTTTGGTGAGTCTTTTTCTCACGTCATGGGAAATGCAGTCAGTGTGGGAATCTACAGAGGAAGAGGGGAAATATGGGGGCAAAAAAGAATTACAGCCTGTTCAAATTATAGGACTAAATCAGCTCCTAAAAACTAAATTGTCTTACCACATTATGTTTTTACTAAGTATGAAGTTTTACACACAGCACATGGGTTCTGCACAATAGCAGGAGATGCTGCAGTAGAAGTGCTGAGTGAATAGATGAACTATTGGGATTAACATGCTAAAACTGTTCCTTAACAAACAAGTCATTTTGTTGTTTTTATATTGCTGTTTGTGTACATATTAAACAAGCACGATACAATATACTAATTCATATGATTTAGAGGCGCTGATTGGTGGCTTTAGACAGAGCCAGGCTAACTGTTTCCCCGTGCTTGCAGCCTTCATGCTAAAATAGGCTAATATCTGGAATCCAGCGCTATGCACAAAGACTTGGGATTGATTTCCATCTGAGCATCTTACTCTCAAGAAAGCAAATAAGTGTATTAGCCTAAATGTTGTAGTATTCCTCAAAAAGTCAGGTGCTGGTCTGGCTTGAGTTGTGATCAGATCTCAGCTAGGTGTAAATAACATTTGCTCCATTTCACCACATTCTTTTTAGGAAAAGACCAGCAAGTTGAAAGGGTTCCTGTTTCCTGCAAGCTTAAGCTACCCATCACAAAGCTAAAGGCCAGCCCATCCTCAGCAAAGGAGATTTGAGTGGAGCTTGTACAGGAGCACTACTTCAGGAGTTCCTCGAGGGACTGCTGAGACCTGCAAGATCAGAGCCATGTGACTGATGAGAACAGTTATCACTACAGCTAGCAAGCTTCCTCTCTGATTACCTTCAAACAAGTCATGTTATCCTAATTAGCAAGGCTAACCAGGCTAATTTATGTCTGTCTGTCACGTGACCCTTGCCTTACACATTGTGGGAGAAAATCTCACCAGCCCCGCCTTCCTAATTTGCATATTGAGATCTGATTTCAATGCAGGCAGAATCCAGATAACAAGAATGCTTATTAAGGCAAGGGGCCAGATGCATAAAACATGCAAATTCACAATTAAACCTCTGTGTACACACAAAATGACAAAAAATATGAATATGTATTATTTTCTGTGGAACTGTAAAGGTGTACTTACACATCATTGTGGAACTAGATGTATGCGAATGAGCCTCATTTCCACTCTAACAGATTGACATAAATGGATTTAGATATCACCTGAATCAACTGTTAGCATATCAGTAATTTCTCAGACCTGCCAGTAAAAAGAATGCAAGTTTTTACATATTACATATCAGAAAGGTAATCAATGATTTGGTTTCCGGTGCTGTAATCAAAACAAAAACAGACTTTGCTTTGAAATATAGGATAAAACAAAAAAAAAAATTAGCACAGGGAAATAAAATGTATCCAATGATCCAATGTAAATAAATTAATAGTAACACTGACCACGTAACTGCAAAGAAATCACACTGTCAGTGAAACTGGCTAACAAACATAAAATCAACAACATATTTTAGGCAGTAGCAGTAATAGTCCTACTCTGTCATTTACATCAGGTCACAGATTTCCATCCGCATTGTCTACCATGACCTCTGAATCTGACTTGAGTTGAGTTGGACAACTGTTGTCCCTCCATAGATTCCCCTTTCATTCACACACCCCTTTATTATTTTTTTGTATACTGCAGGTAACCAGCCATCTGTCTCTTTACATGTGACAGTGGAGTTTAGTTTTGTTTATCTACATGTTATCATATGGTGAGCCAACACAACAGAAATAAATTTCTCTAAATTAGGACCAATTTTTTCATTGCCACCTGATTACATCACCCTCAGGTTGCTCTAGAAAACCACTGCTCTTAAGTGGGTCTATGCATGAGGTGTGAACATTCTCAACAATTATTGTGTGGGAAGAGGTGTATGCATGGTTTGCACATTAAACAAATACATTATGTTTTTGTTTTTGTTTTTTTGTGCCTCAAAAACAAATTCTGGCAATTCAGCGCTAGTGATCACTTTTGCAGCACAAGCAACTTTCTAAGGCAATGGTGCTTAAAATATCTACTTGCTTGCATTCGATCAGAACTAATGAGCATGATAAGTGAGCCCAGTGACAACGATCATAAGAATATTTAAAAGTGGATTTTCACCTTCAGTGGCACCTCCTTCCACAGTCAGTTGATTAAGGGATGCCCTTTGCAGAGAACTAAAGACGGTGTATATATAGTCCCATACCTCATATTGCAGCCTCCCACACCTCAGGAACTGCTCTCCCTGATTCACACTGATTAGATTAGACAAGCTATCCCTGAGTGATCCTTTAATTCGCTCACACCCAAAGACAACAGCAGCAACGTGAACTGAAAAGGTCAAAAGACTCAAGGCCTTATGATACCGAAAACCTCCAAAGCTTTAATATCCTCACTCTCCAACTAATGAAAATACAGCCTCCATGGGTGGAACTGTGAACAATGAGGAAAAGACTTTAATCCATACGTGTTCTTTTTCAAGACAGTACCTTTTAACAATCCTGAAGGCTTAGCATACTGACTTGTTGACAGCTGTCTTCAATTTAAACTCTGCAGCATTATTACTGAAACATATTGAACAAATACTGTACAAGACTGTTTTAGGCACAGTCTGGAGGGGTGACGAAGACAAGGAACATTTTATTTTCTGTTTTTGAATTTAATCTGTTTTAGATGATCAATCTACCTTTGAACATCTGTCACACTGTTCAGTATGTTCAGTACATACATTTAATTTTTTAAATCAACTGAAGGCAGATTATAGGGAAAAGTGAACTGGGGGTTGTGTAGTTTGGCCTGTGGGTTGAGATTATGATTCAGTTCAGTCAGAGTTATCAATACGTCTGAAGACAGCACAATGGCTGTTACAAGCAGTCCAATTTATTTGCTTCCAAAGATTCCATTGCTAATGTGAGGTGGAACAGAGCTGTTATTTTGAAGTTATTTCAAATGATTTAACAACCTTCCAAAATGTAGTCATGAAAGCAGCTGGTGAATCAATGTAGGTAGTGGTCAGATGCAGTTCTTACATTGTCTGAACACAAGGAGGGTTTTTTTGGACTGTCTAGCTTGAGCTCAAGCTCTGTTTCTAGATCAGCTAATTCAGCCGTAAAGCATGGAGTGGATGTAGCTACATTTCCTAAAAGGATAATTGTTTATTAACAATTGAATTAAGACAGTAATAGAATCATGTAAAGAAAACTGTATCATGGATTTTCATATGTACTATAACTTAGATATGCTATAGTGATACAAGTCATGTAGAAAACTGAGGCTTTTCTGATTCCTTTCACATGGGAGGTTACTTTCTTAACACTATCATATAGACAAAGATCATTCATCCCTGGGTCAAATAGACCACTGAGGAGGGATTTAACTGATTTATTACAGAGAATGATATTAATTTGGCTGGATTTTGAGATATGATGGAGGTTTGGTTACATGGGTTCAGAAATGGACTATGTCAAATTCATATCATTACCTATATCTTTGAACTTATTTGATAGAGATGATAACGAGTCATCAAAGAATGGCCTCCTATAGACACGTACAACTATAATGGTATTATTGTGACCAAGTTTAACTGCCAATGTAATGAAATCAAAGGAAGGAAGTGAAATACCCTTTACAATTGCAACTGAGGGCAGCACGGTGGGGCAGCAGGTAGTGCGCGTGCCTCACAGCAAGAAGGTTGCCGGTTCGATCCCCGGGTCAGGCGGGGGCCTTTCTGTGTGAAGCTTGCATGTTCTTCCCGTGCATGCGTGGGTTCTCTCCGGGCACTCCGGCTTCCTCCCACAGACCAAAAACATGACATGACATGTCCCTAGGTGTGAATGTGAGAATGAATGTGTGTATGTGTGTTGCCCTGCAGTCGGCTGGCGACCGGCTCAGGGTGTACCCCGCCTCTCACCCATTGACAGCTGGGATAGGCTCCAGCCCCCCCCCAATCCTGAAAGGGATAATCAGGGGTATAGAAGATGAATGAATGAATGAATTGCAACTGAGTATCTGGATTTAACCGCCTCTTCTACCCAATTTCTTGTCAATTCTATGATTCTCTATGATTATTAATAGCTACTTCTGCATCACTAATATTCTTTAGCTAGGATTCAGTAAGAACAAGGATATCTGGTTCAGTGTAAGATATTAAAATGCCTACGTGATCCATTTTATTTTTCTGTAATAAGCTTCTTATATTAAATGCATCAAGTCCAAGTCTCTGCTCAGCTAAAGGAATGAAGGTCTAAAGGGTATGAGGCAGAGCTGCACATGCCCAGATGTGGAAACAAAATGTTAGATTATTCTCTCATTTAACCCCAAGTTTACTGCATCTTGGCACTTGTCTGTGCCACTGCCTGTGGTGATGTAGGCTGTCAACTTTGAATTAAAAACTTGTAAATTCTTGTTGTAGACTATTTTATGTTTATGTTATTCCCATGTAAGAATGACATGTTACTGAAACAATGCATCTGGGCTCTCAGTGTTCAGCACCACCGCCGACAGACAGGCAGACAGCGACAAGCGACAGGCTGTCGCTGTCTATCTGTCCTCAGTGCTGAATGTGACTGGCAATCAGTTTTCTTTTTCTTTTTTGATGGTCGGAATAAATGACTATTTGTGTTCATGATATGACAGGATATATCAGCTAGTTTACAGTTATGAATTTTAAAATTACCTCATAAGAAGCGACCCTTGAGAATGCTCCGCCCCCTCAGTGCTGAGAGTCTAGCTCCTGTGTCAGAACATCTGACATGCAGTGTGGTCAGCTTGTTTTAATACTACATGAGTAATATTTTTAAGGTTGTGGCTGAATGTATTGTGGACAGCAATTGAATTGTGATATAAAACTGAACTTTACTGCAGAAGACTGACCATATTGTCTGCATCTTCCAGCCTCATGCAACTTCTCATTTCTCTGTCTTTCTTTGTACTTTCCATTCACAGTAGAATCACACAATGTGGGGCTCTCTTTCTGTCTTTTTGTCAACCATGTTAAAGACACGGGCATATTGCCTGAGTAAACGTTGGAATTGGAATTGTCACTGGAAAAAAATAAGGTTTCATGCTCATCAACAACCACGTTATGGTTCTTTTGATCAGTACAGTGTGAGCAGAGAAGTTTGAAGATAGCAGAGAAGAAGCAGATTTCTGCCATGCAGAAAGCATGTGGTGTTTAAAAAACAAAAAAAAAAACAAAAACAAAAAAAAAGAAACAGACAAGTTTCATAGAAACATAAGGTAGATGTTGATGTGTTGGAGAATGTTATGTCACAGACCTGCAAGTTGACTAAAGTCTGATTAAGCTCAATAAAATAATGAAGTTATTGGACATGAAAAAATCAGTCCACTCCAGAGTGCTACTGGATATCTGGCCAAGAGCACCAAAAGGCTAGAAACGGACCTGTACTGTCAGTACACATAAGATACTAGCACTTAGAAACAGTATGTTTTCCAAGAAACAATTTGCCCAGATGTACCACCAAAAAAAAAAAAAACAAAACGAAAGAAGCAGCACGGTTTGCCAGTATATTTCTGTGTGCACAGATGTGAGCGCTGCACAGGCTCAGTGTACACATTTGTTAGTTAGTTCGTCAGCCTGTCTTTTTAATTAGCCTGGCGTTTATCACAGCCCTGTGATTGCTTTTGTAATGATGTCACTGGTGCATAATGAGAAAGGAGGCATCACACTGTGAACATGACAGGCGCTCAGCTTCTCTCTCCGCGGACACATTTGACGGGCAGTGGATGGAGGGAGGGAGAGAGGGAGGGGAAGGAAAGAAAACACCAGCAGGAAAAAAATGTAAATAGAACAGAGGGGCATTATTAGAAATGCCAGGGGGCCTGCAGTCACCAATATTCAGCTGTCACAAGTTGAAATGTTTTGGGAACGACGTCTCTGTTCACCTCCTCTTGCACCTCTCTGTTGTCTGGAATCGGAGCAGCTTTTTGTCTGCTTGGAGCGTTTGGCTAACCTTGTCAGGGACCTCATGAATAACACTTCTGTGTGAAAACACAACCTCGTACACGTTTTAGGTATTAGGTATGACAATGCTTGTTGATTCACTGCCAAGAAATTATACAAAGGTTCTTCAGCATTTTAATGACATGGTCTATATCCAGCCATGCATGATCACACAAGCAAAATGCACAGAGGGTGCAGCCACTGAAACAGAGCCTGAAAACTACACCTACACTGGCACAGTGTGTGTGTGTGTGTGTGTGTGTGTGTGTGTGTGTGTGTGTGTGTGTGTGTGTGTGTGTGTGTGTGTGTGTGTGTGTGTGTGTGGAGCAAAGTGTGGACAGCTGAGTGTGTCAACACATGGTGCTGTCCACTTCAGTTAATTAATCTGAGAGCCAAAGTTAGACTCAGGGCTGTATCATCTAAGGAAACTAGTTAAAGACTTTTGCTTGCAGTCACTGCAGCTAATAAAATGATGCATAACAAAGACACATTCAGCCGTGCACTCAACTTAACCAAAACCTATCCAATGGTGACCATACACTGTTGGCTGTATTAACCACTTATCCACCGTAAGATCTGAAATATATTAACATGTAATGTGACATCCAGAAACCTTTGATATAGCAATGGGCTACTCAGTTTATCACCAAGCCTTACCCTTTCCAGTATCTAGAATCACAAATGAATACACAAGTAGCCTGCCAGCCAAGGAGTTTTAAGGTTACCGCAGAGTTAGATACTGAGAATCAGAACAGAGAGTCTACAGACACAGCAGCAGCTCTATGAGGCTGTACTAAATGTTAATGCCAAAATGCTGATGTTGTGAAGTTAATAGTTACCACATTCAACACAATGCACAGCTGAGGCTGATGGAATGGTTTTTCTTTCTTTTTATTTTTTTATTTTCTAAACTGTATATTAAGGGACATATATGGAATGATGTAGTAAACAAAAAACTGTTAAACCAGAATATGTTTTATCTTTTAGATTATTCAAAGTAGCCACCATTTGTTTTGATGACAGCTTTGCCTACTCTTGGTATATTCTCAATTAGCTTCATGAGGCAGTCACCTGGAATGGTTTTCCAACAGTGAAGGAGTTCCCAGAGGTGCTGAGCACTTGTTTCCTGCTTGCCTTCACTCTGCGGTCCAACTCATCCCAAACCATCTCATTTGGGTTTAGGTCAGGTGTTTGTGGAGGCCAGGTCATCTGACGCAGCACTCCATTGCTCTCTTTAAAAGTAAAATAGCCCTTAGATACCCTGGAGGTGTGTTTGGGGTCATTGTTCTGTTGAAAAACAAATGATGGTCCCACTAAGCACAAACCAGACGTGATGGCATATCACTGCAGAATGCTGTGATAGTCATGCAAGTGTGCCTTGAATTGTGAATAAATCACCAAGTGTCACCAGCAAAGCACCCTCACACCATCATACCTCCTCTTCCATGCTTTGTGGTGGGTACCACACATCTAGAAACCATCCGCTCACCTTTTCTGTGTCTCACAAAGACATGGCAGGTGGAGCCAAAAATCTCAAATTTGGACTCATCAGACCAAAGGACAGATTTCCACTGGTCTAATGTCTATTCCTTGTGTTTCTTGGCCCAAACAATTCTCTTCTTCTTCTTGTTCTTCCTCAGAAGTGGTTTCTTTGTAGCAATCTGACCATGGAGGCCTGATTCACACAGTCTCTGAATTTATCCTCTACAGCAGAGGCAAATCTTGGTCTTTCCTTCCCTGTGGTGGTCCTCATGAGAGCCAGTTTCATCAGAGCATTTGATGGTCTTTGAGACTGCACTAGAGGATACATTTAAAGGTCTTTAAATTTTCCGGATTGACTGACCTTCATGTCATAAAGTAATGATGAACTGTTGTTTTCTACTTAGTTGAGTGGTTCTCGCCATCATATGGATTAGAACAGTAGTCAAATGTACCTTAGTTACACCTACCTCCCTGTTGTCTCCATCAGGTGTAGTCTTCTCTCAAACCGGTACACAATGCTCTTTATTTGTTTTTTTTTTTCATTGTTAATGTTTGTGACCCCTCTCAATGTTACCTGTTACTTGTTTCCCTGTTTCCCCCCCACAACCATTTCCCAATATCATGTTTTTGAGCAGAACAGTAAGACCAGATCGTTCATTATTATTGTCTCATCTCCAACTGTAGCAGTATTATGGCTGTAACACTGAACTTAACCTCATGGAACATAAGAAGGATCAGCTCACCCACCAAAAAGGCCCAAAGTGCAGAACCATCTACATAAATTGAAATCAGACATTTGCCTAATACAGGAAACCCATTTTACAGAGGCAGAGTCTCGGAAAATGCAAGACCGGATGGATTGGTCAGACTTACCACTCACATTACAACTCCAAAAAACACGGCACCTCTATTCTCTTCAGCAGAACCACTCCATACATTCATAACAGTACTATCATAGACCCAGAGGGACGATTTATTATCATCAACGGTAGCATTCACAAAGATAGCATAACAATAGCTAGTATTTACGGTCCAAACTCAGACTCTCCCACATTCTTCCACTCCCTCTTTCATGAACTATCCAACTTTCCAAACTCTCACATTATAATAGGTAACGATTCAATGCAGTATTAAACGCGGACCTAGATGGCTCCTCAAATTCATCGTCTAAACCCCTCAATTCCTCATCCACAATCAAACAATATATGACAGAATATGGACTGATGGACATCTGGAGGTTACACAATTCAAACAACAAAGAATTTACATATTACTCCCCACATCACACATAACATAATACACTCACACATAGAGTAAGAGAGTCTAACATCCACAGTATTATGATATCAGATCATGCCCCCATATCTGTCAAATTATCAACAGGAATTACACCTCAACCCAAACCCAGATGGTGTTTCAATATATCTTTACTCAAGGACCCAGATTTCACCACATACTTCAAAGAAGAATGGGCATCCTTTCTTGAAACCAGTAACACCCCGGACATAACAGCTAACACACTTTGGGAAACAGCAAAAGCAGTCTTAAGAGGAAAAATAATGTCATACTCCACAAAAAAGAAAAAAAGAACAGTCTGCAAGAGAACACTTTCTAGAGCAAGAGGTGAAGAGATTGGAAACCCTGGCCTCTCAAACGCCTACCAACACAGTTAATAAAGAACTACTAAAGAAAGTAAAACTAAACTAAAGAAGTCAAACACGAACTCGATGGCCTCCTTAACAAAAAAAAAACACAATAGACACTTCTCAAAATTCGGCATAAACATTTTGAATTTGGCAACAAAACCAGCAAGCTATTAGAAAATCAGTTGAAACAACAAAATGAAAAAAACTAACATTGACTCAGTAGAAGATACCCTTGGAAACATAACACAGGATCATACAGCAATAAATGAAACATTTAGAAATTACTACTCCAATCTATACACCCCAGACCATACCACTACATCCACAGAAGCTGACACTTTTCTGAAGAGTGTCTCCCTCCCCAAATTATCCACTGACCAAGTACACTATCTGGACACTCCACTCTCCAAAAATGAAGTGGAAAAAGCATTACAACTTATGCCCAGCAAGTCCCCAGGCATAGATACACTTTTGGCCCCTTATCTCTCCTCTACTCTTCAACATGATTCTCAAAACCCTCCATAATTCCAAAATCCCTCATCATATGAATACAGCCTTGATAATGCTCATTTTCAAACCAAATAAGAACCCCACACAATGCTCCAGCTATCGTCCAATATCGTTAATAAACACAGACATCAAAATTATAAGCAAGACCTCAGCAATAAGATTAAAATCTGTTATCCCTTCACTTATACATCCAGACTAGACAGGGGACACTCCTCAGAAAACATGAGAAGATTATTCAATATAATACAATTATACACAAACAAAACATACACCAAGATCCAATACCCAGCCATAGCAGTAACTTTAGATGCAGAAAAGGCAATTACATCTCCCTCAACCATTTTGGCTTCAGCCCTCATTTCACCAACTGGATCAAAATTCTGTATTACTCACCTTCAGCATCTGTAATCACCAGCGGACTAATATCCAAATCTTTCTCCTTAAACAGAGGTACCAGACAAGGATGCCCATTGTCACCACTCCTTTTTGCACTGTTCATCGAACCACTCGTCTCAGCCATTAGACAGGACAATAACATCTCAGGTATTCAAACAAATTCACACTGCCACAGCTTATATGCAGATGACATTCTACTATATTTAACAGCCCCCTCCATCTCCATTCCATCAGTCCATGAACTTATCGACAGTTTTGGCAGGGTTTCTGGCTGCTCCATGAACTGGACCAAATCCAAGATTCTGCCTCTTACTCATACTGACTGGGATGCTGAGGTTGGGGACTTACCCTATAAACAAACTATTCAATCCATCAAATACCTCGGAATCCATATCCCAAAAAACCCAAAGAACATTTTCAAATGAATTTCATACCACTACCACAAAATATCAAAGAAGATCTCAATCGATGGAATACATAGCCCTGCTTGGTGACCTCTCCTCCTTATCAACCCCAAAATATCTGCAAACATTCATCCTCATCTCTATAACTGTAGCCAAAAAAATATTTTACTTAATTGGAAAGACCGAAAAAAAATATCAATAAAACATTGGTACAACTTCCTAACCGAACATTCAAATTTGGAAAAACTTACATCCACCATGAAAGATAATATCAACTACTACAACAACATCTGGTCTCCTTTCTTGCAATACATCCAGAGCTGACCCCCCACCCCCCGGCCCACCCATTTTTTTTTCTTTCTTCTTTTTTTTATTTTTGGTTTTTCCTCTCAACAAATCCAATACCCTTTAACATGTCTGCTCAATAACCCCTTTATTACAATGATACCCCTATCCACTGTCTTGTCTAGTCTTATGTTGTTTATTTGTTTGTTTTGTAACTGCCCCTTAAGGTGTACAGTCTACATTTGTCAATCTACCATATCCTATACTGTGTTGTACTTGTCTAACGTTTGTTTAATGTGTGCATAAACGTTCAATAAAAAAAAAAAAAAAAAGAACAGTTGTCAAATGGCTATTCACTGTATAGACCTTTGTACCATCCCAACCTCTGCACAACACAACTGATGGTCTCAAACCCGTTAAGAAGGCAAGTAATTCCAGAACTTAACTCTTGACAAGGCACACCTGTTAATAGGCTAAAAACCTCCTGATTTCAGCTCTATACCACACACATAACACACATATATGAACATCTGAACATTGTATCCTGCGAAAGAAAGTGAAAAAATACAATTTGCAAGTGTTTAATTATTCATCATCCACTGTGCATATTATGGTTTTCCATAAAACAAATATTTAATCCAACAAACCTTATTCTGGGATGAATTCTTCCTCACTGCACTTCATCCTCCATGGGATGCACTTTTGACATTGAAAAGACGTGGCTTTATATTTATTTATACGAGCAGCACAGGGGCCCCCCAGGGAACAGTGCTGTCACCGTTCCTTTTTGCCCTCTACACTTTGGACTTCATGTGCAACTCCACCCTCTTTCATCTGCAGAAATTCTCTGATGACTTTGCCATTGTTGGCTGTGTGTCACAGGAGAATGAGCAGGAGTACAGGGGGGTCATCACGGACTTCGTGGACTGGTGTCAGCAGAACCACCTGATCCTAAACACCAGCAAGACCAGGGAGATGGTTATTGATTTCCGAAGGAAACCTTCCCCTCACACACCCGTGAACATCCAGGGCTTGGTCATTGACATGGTGGACTCATTTAAGTACCTGGGAGTTCACCTCAACAATAAACTGGACTGGACAGACAATACTAATGCTCTGTACAGGAAGGGCCAGAGTCGCCTACACCCGCTGAGGAGACTGAGGTCCTTCGGTGTGTGAAGGGCTCTACTCCGGACTTTCTATGGCACTGTGGTGGCCTCTGCAGTGTTTTATGCCATAGTGTGCTGGAGAGGGGGCAGCATGGACAGAGACAGGAAGAAACTGAACAAACTGGTTAAAAGAGCCAGCTCTGTCCTGGGCTGCCCACTGGACTCCATCGAGGAGGTGGCGGACAGAAGGATGTTAGCCAAGCTGACATACATCATGGACAACTCCTCCCACCCCCTGCACCACACTTTGAGGACCCTGAGCAGCAGAAGACTTTTACATCCCCAGTGCAGCACTACTGCAGGTTATTCCTGCCCACAGCCATCAGACTGTATAACAGTACACAATAACATACACTCAAATGCAAGTTGTACTGATAACCTGATCACATCTCACATTTTTCCTTATGCAATCGTCATTTTTAAATTACCTAAGTGTGTATGTATTGTATATATTCTAAATTTCCATAGGGTTTATAACACTTGCTCAATATTTTTTTGTCTTCTTGTCCTCTGACTTCTTGCACTCTGTCTTGTTGCTGCTGTAACATGAATTTCCCCCATTGTGGGATAAATAAAGTCTGTCTTATCTTATCTTATCTTATCTTATCTTATCTTATCTTATTTAGAAATCCTACCAGTGGCTGGAAAAGGCTTGACTGAGGGACAAAACACAGGCACTGATCATAGCAGCGTAAGAACGGGCACACAACATGCAGGCTGTGCAAAGACACCCATGAGAAAGTCCAGCATTTTGTAGCAGCATGTAAGATGCTCACTGAGAAAGTATACACTGAAAGGCATAACCAAGTGGCTGGGATAGTGAACAGGAACTGCAATGACACCACCAAAGGTGTTTGAGAATGGCAGAGCTAAGATTCCAGGAACAATATCTGAGGCCTCTGAAGAGTGCAGTCCAATGAACAGCCTGCTATGTCATCTGAATATGATGGTGAGTATGCAAAACCTCCTTTAGGGATTTGGCAAGGTTTTGGGGCAATATAAAGCTAACAAAAGGAGCTGAGGATATTTGTTACACCTTTCAATGTTGAACCAGCTGATGTGCCTTAGAACCCACACACACAAAAAAACATTGAGCTGCAAAACAATGACCTATTAGCAATTCTTTTCAAAACTGATTCTTGCTAAGACTTAGCTCCACTCTAGACTAACTGATCCAAACCTGGAAAACCAGATGCGAGTAGCATCATCATCATCACTACCATCTGACATCAGACGCCTCACCAAAGAGAAGTTCCAGCCATTGCATTCAATAATTCAATTGAATGAGTTATAAAATTGAAATGGTCCTTAATAGAAAAAGGTTCTCCACCCTTGGATAGGTTTTGGTTTTTGAAGTCTATTCTTTTATTCCAATTATGGGCAATGTCATACAGTGAAGGTTAGGTTTTGCCTTGATCCATCCTTTGTACTTGCGTTGAGCTGCAGATGTGAAGCTATCTGGTATGACAAACTGAATACTAGTGTTAACTGGCAAGCATGTAGCTAACAATGACAATAAACTCCTCCACATGATCTAAAACAACTAAAAGAAGAGAACTGAACTTGCCTGCCATTTGTTCTGCTGTCCTTCACAGAACCATGAATTAAATCCTTAATATGTCTTGCAATGAGAATATTTGTGAAGAGAAATATGAAAACAAGTTGCTGAAGCATCTTCTTCCAGTTTCCAACTTTAAAAAGTCTTAAAATATGTTACATTTTTAGAAATATTAAGACTTCATCAAATAGTCTACATTTGAATTTATTGGGTCTTAAAGATCCCATATCATGAAAACCTGGGATTTGGGGTGTTATTTTGGGTCTCTGGTGCTACCACAGGCATACAAACTGAAATAAGACCGTGCATGCTTTTTTGAGTGAGATACGGATTTCTGAAAGTACCTTGCTTGCAGTTTCCAGATGAGCTGGTCAAATTTGGCGTGGGCAATGATGTAATTAGCCTGCACATTTCAATATTACGGCCCACCACCCCCCTCCCATCAGAACATACGGGCAGTGTTTCTCCACCCACCAGATACAGCACTACCTTCTCAGAGATCTGCCATTTTGTTATCGAAAGCACCGTGTTAGGAATCATGATGTCGAGCAGCCATGCAAAGTGTTCAGTAGTTGACTGTAAAGACAAGCACAAATTGCTCCATCGGGTCCCAGCTGCAGAGGGCAGAAGAGCGGCATGGATTGAATTAATTTTTGCAGGTAATGTCCCAGCTACAGTTGGCAAAAAACTGTTGGTGTGTGCTAACCACTTCGAGACAGACCTCTGTTACGTGCAGCAGCCTGCTCTCTCGGTCTCTCTCTCTCTGTCAGGTTTGCCTCCCTCCTCCCTCTGCCTGCTGTGCACCCGAGTGCAATCGGCACTCAGGTAGAGAAAGGAGGAGGGAATGAGAGGGACAGGGAGTGTAGGGAAGCGGGCGGCACATGGCACAGACACCAGCACAGGCGGTGAGGGGTTTTCTTTCCTTCGCTCTTGTTGTTACTTTTCTGGTGTGCTGTCCTCCTTTATATGCTTAGACAAAGACAGCATGGCGCGGTCACCTATAAGCAATTCAAAAACAACATGAACACATACACCCAGATCAGTGATCTTTAAGGTTTTTTCAGAACGTTAATATAAATAAATCAGTCCCATGAAAGACTGATTTCCCCCCAGAAGTCAAAGAACAAAAAAACTCCACTTAAAGAGGCAGGTGAATGATGAGTACCATAGTTGTCATCAGTAAAAAAAAATTACACTATCTCACCAAATATGTCCTGTGGAAAAAAAAAAAAATCCATACCTCAGTTAGAGTACTTAAACCAAAGAAAGTTAGGCTGATTGTCCTCCCACGCCTGACCTCCAAACACCAACATAGCCCCGTCTCTCTTTCCTCTCTGTCTATCTCTCCTGATCAATGTCACTTCCCATTTTTAATACCTCTGAAGCACTCATAAAATAAAATAAACAAAAAACAAAAAACATTACAGGATCACTTCCAACTTTGCATGGAATACCTGCATACATGTAAGTATACAAATAATTAGCTGTGTGTTTTGCCATTGAGAGTGATGTAAGGCTAACCGCTAGCTTCTAGTTACCTCTAGTAAGACATTTTTGACTAACCATTCAGAAGCATCCTGCTGAATACTCTGAGTCTGAGGTTCTGTAGGAGCCTCCCCTCCTTCTGGAGCCGATTCAGGTTCGAACATGTACGGTTGAACTACTGAAGAACTAGGTCTGTTCATTGCTGCCATGCCCGCTACTTTCACACGGGTAGTGCTACGTTAGAGTCTACGCTCTCCCCGTTACCATGGTAACAGTTTATGAGTGGGGCAATGGGCAAATTTGTATGTAACGGGCAGCAGCTCACTTGCATTTAAAGCTACAGACATCAGAAACAGCACATTCTGTAAGGGACTGAAACAGAAGGACATAGAGTTAGACGAGAATCTTTTCCTAAAAGCTATTTCCAGCAAACAGCAGTTAACTTGTTGAAAAAGCTTTGTAATATGGGACATTTAATTACAACATTTAAAACTACACATGTACTACATACACTACACATAAACATACAACATGTTTGGTTTTGTACATTTAATTATTTGACATTCTCATGTATGAATGAGACTTGTTTCACAAAGCAAGCAAAAACTTTGAATATCTAAAAAACCGCTCTGAACGTTGTGATTCCAGTTATGTACATAGCACACATAACTGGAGCGGAGGTACACATGTGAGCAATATCAGAAATGGCTAACATTGTTTAAAAAAAAAAAAATGCATTCTTGCACACGAGGCAGCAACTGAATTGGGTCTGGGATATAGAAAGGACATTGTCATAAATGGGATCACTTTGGTTGGACACTGAAAATAGTTTGCATAGTGGCTCTGTTACAATCCAGCAGATGGCAGTAATGCAACACTTATGGACGTCAACCGCCATAAAACTCAACGAAAGAAGACAGAGGTAGCAACTGCCATTGGGCATCATGACAGATTTCTCATCCACACAGGTTTCTTGACCATGCGTTTGACAGTGACACTTCTGTACTGTAGGAGATCAGCAAGATGTGCCATGCCTTGAAGTCAACAGTGTTACAAACCTGGCTCATGGATTTGCAACAAAGAGAGGAAGTCCACACAAAGTTTGCCAGGGAATAAGAAGATGTTTATTTAACTAAACATAATTAAAGGAAAATAAGGTGCATATCTGTAGATCAGTGTGTGAGGCGAAATGAGGTGTGTGTGTATGTGTGGGCAACAAACAAAGAACAAACCAAACTAAAGCATGTTGGCCATGTGGCGTCAGCTGCTCAACCACCAGAAAGAGAGCAGAGTGACTCCAGCAGCCCTTTTATAGAGGTAGGCCCCGCCTATAGGTGTGGCCAGCCATTTAGACGGCCCAACTACTCTGGGCTGCAGCAAAGGAAGAAGCTGAGGAGAGAGGCACAGATTAGTGGGGCCGTCACAACAGTGACACACCGAAATGTGGTACAAGAAATATCATTTGTATCCACATGTAAAAATAAGTGGGCATTATACAGGATGAAAGAATTTTAATCATCCATAATTTGACAAACATGAAAAGAGCCAGCTCTGTCAGTGCGCTGAAAGCTCGCCACACCAGACCTGGTCAACCGCCAGGCAAGTGGATTTTCGTAGTCGTGCACCCACGTCACCAATACCTCACAAGCAGGTTTGCACAGTGTCTGGCATTTCACTGCGATCAATAATTAGCAACAGCCACAATTCAATGCAACTATCTGAGTCAGCACATACAGTCAGACCTAAATTTCTATATTTTGATCAGGATCTCATCTGACCACATCGCAAGTGCGTTCGGCACGTGTCATGGTCACTCAACCTGACTGAATGTACACAGGTGAAACAGGGATGCAAGCTAATCGATTAACGTTGCTGTGCCAACCAGAAACAGCTGTGGCACCCTACAGAGCGTATATACTGCATCTATCTGAGAGCACTCAAGAGACAGAGAGAGACAGACACACAGAAAAAACGTAAGTGATGATCGTTGTCCGCTATTACCCATGTCATTTCATTCCAAATACAAATGTTATCATTGTAAAGCTTAACGTTATCTACAAAGATGGAGTACATCATTGCTTTGTGGAGGATGAAGAGGAGGAGGAGGAGGCCGAGGATTTACCATCTAAGGACCTCCTCCTGGGAGAAGTTTTGGCGTCGGACAGTTTCCTACGCGGGCTCAGTCATCCTCGAAACTTGCCATGCGCCTTGCCAGCAGCGTTTTTAAAGGTGAGGAGAGGAGCTGGTGTGATTGGTGAAGATTGGACTCGGCTGTGTCCCACTCCACGCCTTCTCCCCTCCCTCCTTCCGAGTTGCGCCGCTGGGTGGGACTGAGATGAAAAGGGGGAGTAGTTGCGCCGGCAGCGAAGTGCACGAAAATGCCGTCACTGGCAGCAGAATCGAAAATACAGCCCCATGTCTTCAGATGTTGAGGATTTTAGTTACTGAAGCGACCAGGAGTGAATGTAGGAGGTGCATACTGACTTGAAGGGGAAACCCAGATATTGCAGAGCTTCGCACAAATACAAACAATCAGCTGAGAATTAAGAGTAAAGTTGCAGTTTGCTGAATTATGGGACCTGCTCTGGATGGGAAGATGAAAGAAAAAGCTTGACAGAGACTTCACTGTGAGAGAATGGACGCACTTATAGCAAGCAGAAAAACACTTGGCATTCTCTGTGTATGATTTGGTCCAGACAGTAAATACAAGCAATCCAGAGGGGATTCTCACATCTCATCATAATAAAAAACAAGTACAGATCTCGTCTATCACATACTTGGCTCACCTGTCAAAGATGACCACAGAGATGTTTGATCCATAGCAAGCTTTTGACCTGTGGATGGAGATGGCTAATCAGAGGCTCAATCAGGGTCTGGGATGTGTGGAGGACAATGTGGGAGACACACAGGAGGACAGTAAGACTTTGTTAAGATCACACCATGTATGGGGTGAGTACCAAACCCCATCTACTGGTACTTACCTGAGTACCTGACTAAAAAAAAATATGTGCAGCTCTCAAATATGCTTCTTTAGAGGTTCAAACACATATATATTTTGTTGTTAAATTTTCTCTCTTTACGTTCAGCTCAGACCATGCAGTCATTTCACTCATCTCCCTAAAAGGAAGTCTCACCCTCACCTAATAAATCACACCCACTCTAGCATCTCATTGGATTCTTTTACAATCATATCATAACACAATTTCATGTGTAGAAATGAAAAAAAAAATTGATGAAGGGGTTGCCTGAGGGCAATTGTATGCCCCTTTACAAACACTTGTGTTAAATCACACCCATACATGATCAATTAACTATTTTCTTTTTCCATGTTTTCAATATATTCTTTTATTCTATGGAATTTTGAAGATGTACTGTGACTGTCTCAGGTGTTTGTGACAGAGGGAAAAAAAAAACATGTTTTCCATTTTGGTTTGATTCCTGGCAAAAGTCCAAGACTGAAACACTGGTTGGTCAATAGACTTTGTTTTACTACCTTGTTTAAGATGGCACCTTTGGCATGAGAAAAACTGGCACATGACTCAACTGGCACTGTACGCCCAGACACAGCTACACACACACACACACTCACACACACACACACACACGCACACACACATCATTGTAAAATACTGTGGCTGTTGCTCATCCATTTGCTCAACCAAATGGATCAAGACTGAAGACTGAAAGCTGCTTCCATGCTACGGCACCTCAAAATTGTTTATGTGAACTTTGTGAAATTTGTGCATATGGTCAGTCTGTTGTGTGCCCCACCCCTCCTTTCCTTCTTCCTCTTGACATCTGTAGATGCCAGATAGCTGTCTAATATACTGTTGCAGCTATTGGGGGGGGGGGGGGGGGGTGGGGGGAGTCTGATATCTGAGTAAACAGGGATCATATTATCCTTTATTGTGCTCTGGGAGCTAAGCTACCTCAGATTGGTGCAGGGCCTCTTTTCTTGGGGGAAGGGAAGATAAAAGAAAGTTCTTCATGTAAATATGAATGAAGCAGCATGGCCAGATACCACACACACACACACACACACACACACACACACACACACACACACACACACACACACACACATTCATATTCTTCCTCCTTTCTAAACTCTCTCGGCTTCTTTTTAATATCCTGTGTATGTGCTGCACACTGCAAAAAACTCTCCACCTTATCTGGTAATTTTTATTTGTTTCTGAGTCAAAAACATCTTGTTTCCTCAAAACACATCTAAAATCTAGTGCAGTAAGATTATTTTAACCAATTTTAGCATAAAAAACTAACTAAATTACATTAAATTAAAGGGGTGTAGTATTCTACACTGGAATTAAATATCAGAGAACCAGAGAAGGCTTCCAAACAACATTCAGACTGGTGTATAGGGAGCTAAATAATTGGACAGCTGTATGAATACATAAAATTGTGATTTGTGATTTTGTTTTTTTTAATACTCAGGAAAGATTTTTGAAGCATTTCTGCAGTGGATGGGGTCTGCTGCGGGACTCATGACCAGAGTAATTCTGAAATTCTGGCTGTTTCACTTCAGTAATGATGTTTTGGTCTTAAGACCGTCATATGGTGAAATAAATTATGTCACACTGCACTGGCAGGATTTATAGGTATAGCTTCTGCATGGCTGGCATTGTGGTGGAATTGTGGCATGTGGTCAGGTGCTGTTTCAGATTTGAAAATAGATAATTCTAATTATATATAATTGTAATTATACAACCTTATTTTTTGTATTGATAAAGCACATCTACTAAATTAATAAAAACTTTACACCCTGGATCAGTGAACAGTCAGCTTAATTTGAAGAAGCACTGCAATTAATAGACTATTCGTTTTGTTTTCATATGATAATCACAATCTTTTGGACTAATGTGGCTATCATTTCACAAAAGTAGGCCCACTATTTCACATATGCTGTTTGGAGACAAACAAGGGTTGAAAAGTTTGAAAGATAGGCATAGTGAATATTCTTTGTGGCTTTGAAAGTTGTGGTTGGACTTGGATATAATTACTATAGTTTGTAGGAATTAGATGACTTACTTATCCCAGGAATCAGTCTAGGAATTGTAAAAGTCTTTGTGGCCCTTTCTCTCTAAGGTGGGAAAGAGGACAAAAGGACATTCAATGAGAGAAACAGGATGAAGGGGGAAGTTTAAGGTGCATATAATGGTATAGTATTAACCCTGGGAAACAGGATGAATGCACTCCCCAGAATGGTCATTGTTTTAAGGGACTGATTTACCAATACCAGGTGCATGTGACAACCAGTTGTCCTTTTTATTGCTAAACAGTATAAAAGCCAAGACATTGTGGAGATCTGCAGAGAACACTCTGCATGAGTCTTCCCTCCATGTTGCATGTATTAAACAGACCTGATTCATCACACCGAGTATTTAATTCTTCAGAGAATTAGCAACTCTCAACAAGCAACAAGGAGAATTCAGACTGAGGAAAGAATGAGTTAATGTGTGCTTTTAGTGCATTTTTCCACCATTTGGTCCTTTCACAGCTGTCTGGCTTAACCAACAGCTTGTTGGGCAATGTTTTTAGCATCCTTAATAAATATGTTAATTTTGAGTTAATTAATTATTTAAATTATTTAGTCATTTCACATATCCACCTTCCGCCCCTTTCTCTCTCTTAACTCCTGAACTAGTGATGCACAGGCTGAATCCAATGTCATCTGAATCCACATGTATGCGTAAATCATCCAACCCACCAGCCACCCAAATGAATTATTTTCTCATTTTTAGAGACTTGCATGCACATTTCACTCCACCACTACCAACCCCTGTGGGCTAGATTGCCTTTTAAATTATGTTGAGCAGCACAGTCAGGTGATTTCTTTATTCTCTGTTGTCCTGATGAAAGTTTTCTTTAACAATTTACTTTAATGATTTGAGAGAGTGCTAGTAATTTTAAATGTTTCCATGCACACAATATTGTCACTACAGCAAATATTGTGGGACATGTAAGCAGCAAACACACACACACACACACACACACACACACACACACACACACACACACACACACACAAAAGGACTTTTAAGGGGGCAGCTGCCTTGCTTCAAACACTGTCATTGTATGGACTGTGCAGACCATGTGTGACATTTTGTGTGGACAGGGGCTACAGGCCTGGATATCCCTACCTACCTAGCGCCAGAAAAAATCATCCCTCGCTGACTTCCCAGTCCTCCTGGCAAGAACTCACCCATTTTTGTAGTTGTGTACATTTCTGCTGTAGCACACAGGATTTTGTCTTAAATTGTTTTTCAGCATTGACATGAAAATCATAACAACCAACATACCATGCAATACTCATGTCTATAATGGACTCAACATTTTATTACATTTTTATTTTCTTTTTTTTTCCAATTACAGTTGCAGTTATTTCATTGTCACTTTATACAAGGTATAAGTCCAAAAATATTGCTAATAAAGTGAGTACAACTTAACCTATAGGACTCAATACAGGACAAAAAAATACTTGAAAAGATGGATATTTTAGCTGTACTTCTGTGTGTTTGAAGTACCTTTGACCATGCAACAAGTGCACACTGTAGGCTGAGTGGGATTACTGTGGTGGATATGAAGATCGCAACCGGGTTTGTGGAGGGATTGTCATGCACTGAAAGAGAAATAATGCATATCTGACTGTTAATTAGCTTATGGAGGCCATGCAAGGAAAGAAAGAGATAACAAAAGATGAGGAGGTGGAGGGAGGGTTGGTTGGTGGGCTGCAATGTTAATTAGGAGTAATGTTCTGTTTAGTAAAGGAAAAACACAGGGTTGTATCATGCACTCACGCACACTCCCAAAAAAGAAAAATGTCCACACAAAGCTGTCTGTTTCACTCTGTATCTTTCAGGGGTTTGATGTATCTTCACTCCTCCACCTCCTCTCCTTCCTCTTTACCACTGACAAGTACATTTTTCCTCACATTGTTCCAATTACCCAACTGTTAGATGCCTTGATTGATACATGGTAGCAGGTCTGTGTGTGTGTGTGTGTGTGTGTGTGTGTGTGTGTGTGTGTGTGTGTGTCACTGCAGGCTAATTATCAAATCTCCAGATGAATGTCAGTGTGCGGCACAGTCAGGGCGAAGTATCGCATCAGCCACATCAGCAGCAGCAAGTGTACCTGGGGTAGATCAAGGTGCCGACAGGCCTCGTTAACCTCCACTCACTGCTCAGGGCTGTGTGTGTGTGTGTGCATCCGTGTGTGTATGTGTGTGTGTAGTGCATTCGGAGACTTCACACATGTAATTGGAGACTAAGCTATTTACACACCGACAGGGACTTGAGTTGTTGCGGATGTGATTTTCATAGGGAGTTGTCATACTGTTTGCAGCAACATAACAACAAGCAGGTGTGTTTTGGTGATTGGAGTTGGAGAGGAGAAAAATGTTTGAAATGAAATGAGCTCGGCCTCCAGTGACACAACTTCCTTAAGACTTTCATGTCACACACCTTTAGATGGATCCATTTTAAACAGTGATCTGATTTTTCCCATATGAGGGCATTCTAGATTTTTTTTGTCTTGAAGTTGAATTTTTCCATGAGTCATGGGTAGACAGTAGGATCTAATCCCGAGAAACAGAATTCTTGGGAATACCCATCAAAATTTCTGTTTCCCAAGAAACATTATAACTTCTTGGTTTGTTTTTGAAAACATTTAGAATACATTGAAATACATTTAAAAAAATATGTAGGCCTACAACCCAACAAAAGCTGTGTGTGTGCACTGGTGGAACACACTGAAAGATGACTGGAATTAATAAACACGTTAAACAGTACAGTGAAATGCGCATATGCCAGAGCAATACTCAAGAAAGACGACAATCTCCAAAGGAATCCATCCAAAATTTCATGTGAGTGTGAATTTTTTGGGAGCTTTGCTTCGAATTTTGAGTGATCAGTGATCTCGGATGTCTGCCCTCCCTTATGTTCCTCTCAATATTTTCACATCTAAGTGAATTGAGTTTTCTTTGACCAAACCAGAGTTGGTGATAATTGTTGGAACAGTGGAAAAACAAGTTTTATTTTTTTTCTGTTTTATTCTGTGTGTTTTATGATGATAAAATGAGTGTGGTGGCTTTGGCAAGAGCAATAGCTGCTGTTTCTGGTTGAACAAAAGAAAGGATCTTACTCTTTAACAAGAAGGTCTGTCTGTAGGAATCCTCTCCATAGTGTTGTCAGACAGTCTGAGCCCGTCAGTGGCAAAAACAGGCACTTTATTGGATGCACAACAACGGTGCACAAACACCTTGAGTGATTCGATTTACCCTGTTTCGCGGCTGCCAGCTACAGCGCTCACACTCAATACTGCCACAGTTTTCAAGAACTATTGTCCAAACTAGTACACACTAATACATGAGAAATAGGGTCCATAAACACAGACAATATTTGACCGAAATTTCTTCCATTTGTCTGGGACGTCATGAAAATCTTCCAGAACACGTGGACTGTGGAATTCTTTCTAACAGACAAACGTTATGTCTCAATAGAATTACTTAAAATGCCAAATTACTCGCTGTAATGAATTTTGTTTGTTTACGCCTATATAATGAAGAATTGTGAAATATCAGTTCAATGAGGCAGTTCTTTGTTGCGAACAGCCTTGCCTTTATCCATGATTTTTCCGTTTATGGTGTTGGATCCAAAATGTGTCCACATATCAAATAATAACAATGGTCAGTCTCACAAATTACCAGCAGAAAGAGCAATTGCCTGTTGCCTTATATACTATGAATTTTGAATTTAGACAGATCAAATATTTTTTTTCCCCAAGCTTGAAGAGAGATTTGAATTTTGAGTAATAAGTGGATGCCCTGTTTTCTAGCCAGCCGCTGTTCCACAAGCTACTGTATATAATTGGAATCTCTGACTGAAGGTTTCTTTCACTCTTGTTGAACAAAGTGAAAGCTTTTCTTGGATTTTTTATCCATACTCAAAACAGTTGAGTGTCTACTACAGCACTTACTATTAGAATCTAAACCATCTGTCATTTTAACAAAGTTTGACAATGTATCGTCATTAAGGAAACTGTAGTTTCAACACTGTGTGTATTATACATTGATTTATTTATTCATTGATACTGTATATGCTATCGTCTTTTATGTTGTCCACAACTTCAGGAGTGTAAGACGCAGTGTCCAATAAGTATATATCAACCACAATCAGTGTGTTAGTAAGTGGACCTGTCAGAGCAAAGTGTGTTTATAGCTTGTCAGACAGAAGCAATTAAAAAGAAACCACAGTTTCACAATATGGCTTTGATTAAATGACAAGCCATCACTCTTTCAACATCAAAGCCATGCACCTACAGTACACTGCATGTGCACAAATACCACATGTGGTATTTATGAGTGTGACCCCCACCCACCCGACATACAAACCTAAAGCAAAACACGAAAACACAAATCTCCCTCTCAGCTCTGTGAAAGTACCAATCAACAGTGCCGCTCATTAACTGACGGTAGTTTTTATCAAGAACTACAGGTCAAAGGTCACATCTAACAGTTTACATCATGAAACATATGGTGGAGAAACAATGGTAGAATGCAACATATCTATAATTACATACCACTACTTATCTAAATATATGCCATTTTATTTTGTTTACATTAATGCACTTGCATATGTCTCAAATTGCATCACTGTTCCACTGTGTGTGTTACTTTGAACATGTTAACAGTGCTGTAACTGATTATTACTGATTGAACTAATTAGATGTATAGATGCTATTCCATCTCAGGCAAAGAATGGCAAAGGTCAAAGGACTTAAAATAAAAAAAAAGATTCTACCACTTTTTTCTTCTTTTTTTTTAACTGGAGTAGAAAAAACCTGCTGGTGCTGTCTAATTGAAATGATAATAACAATGAAGAAAAAAAAAAAGATGGCGTGGCTGTGTTCAGATGCTGCTGTGGCGGCTCTGTGGGGAGTATTACTTTTGTTTTTGGTGTTGCAGCTTTTGTTTCTTTATTCACCAATTATTTTGGCCACAGTTCCATATGACCAAGGCATACTTCTGAACATTGGATTTGACTGAACTCACCACATTTCTAGCTTTTTATATGTTGATCTTACATATCTTCACCATGGCAACAACAATGATAATGGCAGTGCTTCTTGATGAAATAGAAAGGCCTTGGTTTGCATGATGATGATGATGATGATGATTAATATTATTATTACTGTACACACTAACTTTTGAACAAATTCTGTAGAATATGCGACTATGCCTATGGAGAAATATGACAAATGAGAAATGTAAGTGACAAATGCAAGTAAATCCTTAGATATGGAGTCTTAGCAGTTTGGTTTTTGAGTTGTGACAGACTACAATACAAATTTTCTGATTAGCACTTAAGTACTGCAATTTTTTCGTGGTCATCAATCGAAATGTTAAACAACTTACATTTTTAACCTGATGATGGCGCTAGATGAGAAGTCAGAGGATCACCGAAGTTGTTACAATTCATCCCAATGTCATTTCATGCTTGTCCATCCAATAGTTATGATGTTTTACTCAAAACCAAAACCGTCAACCTCATAGTGGCGCTGAAGGAACAGTCATTAGGATTAGATTCGTCTGCAAACCATGAATGACTGAACAAACATTCTTACTGACACATTTTAGTGCCATGGCCAAAGTGGTGATCCTACAAAACAACAGAATGACACTAACATTCCAAAATGGTTTTCATGAAACCTTTATCATTCATACATTTGATCTTTGTATGAATTTTACATTTAACAACATAATTTGCTCCCTTGGTTTATGTTTCGTTTATTGTTGTTGCATCTGTTTTTTCTGCTGCACAGAGCCAGTTCACCCCACAAAGACTATTATTAGTGCCATTTTACTGTATATTTTAACTTCTCCACTAATCTTTGTCCCTGTTTTCTTCAGAATCACTTAGCGTAGGTTTCATGTGGAGACTGAAAATACAGCCTTCATTGTTTCGACTGGGAGGTCCTTTCCGTGCACTATAATCATAGCTACAAGGACTGACTCCCACAGAGGCTTCACTGTATTGCTACTAAGGCCTGTATTTAAAAGTCGGAATGGAGTCCATCAACGACGAATGAGTTCAGAGGAAATATTAAAGCAAAAGTAGACTTAAAGATTTCTTGACTGGGAGATAAAAGAGGATAAGTAAGTTCTGATAGCTTGGACAGACAACATGTGGAGAGAAAGCCAGGCTGCCAGTATGTTAAGATGAGAGAGGTACATGTCACTAATTGGTTACTAATTACTTTGTAATTTGTCTAATTAAGCTGGCAGTTAATTAGGCTTTGCTTGCTCAGCAGTCTTTGTAAAGTTATTTCCTGTTTCAGGGTCATAAGAAGGATGTGGGACTGAAAGAGCACAAATGTGGGCAGGTACAGTGCCAGAGATGATTTGCCTGTATAGAGAATAAGTTCAGCTCGAGGTGTGTGTGTTCAGTGTATAGGAGTTGTCTCCTGATGCTATGCCATCACACATACACACACTTGCAGCCTCAGTCTGTGCTCGCAGTTTGGTGAGACTTCATAAAACCGCAAGATGAAAAGTTCCACCTCACTCAAATTCCAACAGGCAGCGCTGCTATGTCAGAGCTGCTATGGAGAAGAAGGGCAAGCATGTCAATGTGTGCTTATGAGTGACAAAAAGCAAGGTTGAATATAGCAAAGCATAAATACATAAGGAAAGAACTAATGGGGATTCTGATATCAAATGGCACACACACAAGATCTTTGCTTAAACACGAAGACCAGATCCATTATCAGTGTGTTGTGCTTGATCACCCTGGAGCCTTGCAGATAAAATCCCATCACTACACAACACTTATTGTATACATGTCCAAGGTCATCATTTTGCATTAATTGCCACAGTGAAACATATTTTTAAAATATTCTTCCAAACAAAAAATCTTGTAAACCATCACAGAATCCATCAGTGCTGCAGTCGAGTGGGTCAAGAAGACTCTCCTCTCAAAACAAGCCATTGCCTTCATCAGAACAGTAGAAATACTGACCCCTGCATGGGACTGGTAGCCTTGGTGGACAACTCAGGTTCTGGCAGCACATTGCAACCACCACCGTATGACATAATGTTGTTCTGGTGACAGATTCCACAAAGCAAATTTTGCTCCTGGATTTGACAGTACTGTGGGGGGACCACCTGGAAGAGGGGGAGAATAAGCGCTCCGGTCATATAGATGAAATGGTACTCAGCTAAGGCAATGGGCAGACGAAAATGGTGTTCATGTGGCAAGATGTGTAAGACCAAACAGGGCTTAAAGACCTACCAAAAAAGATGAGGTGCTTGGTGGGAATAGGAGTAGCACAACACAAGCAGCCTAGTGAGACGCAGGAGAATCCAGGCCAGGAGCCACACCACAGTGCCCAGACTCACCTCAGCATCAAATCTGATGTATGAAGTGGGTCTGAAGAAGCTTCAGGTCATCCAAGATCAAGATCCATGGTGCTGTAGAATATTTTGAGCAGAAGTCAGAGACTGTTTAATATGCCATGCCTAAAACTTTAATCCACCCTCCAAACACCATCATAATGTTAGTAGAAATGAAGCCATATTATTTATTTATTTTTGTTTTATCACTTATCAGAAGAAATGGAGAAGCTGTGTTAATGGCGCGTGATGTATCTCTGGCTGAGAGAGCACCATGGCCAGGTAAAATAAGATGTTTAAGATGTGCACTTTCACCCAAGAGTAATGTTAACATTAACTAGTGAAGTTCTTTTACTTAAGTTAAGGATTTGCTTCTTCCACCACGGAATATAACCATAATCTTGTTTTAATATTTCAAGATGTTTTTGTCATTAATCAGCAAAAAAAAGGTTGATTAAATAGATAGGGCTTAAGCTTTATTCATCTAAGCTCTCCGCTCAAGATACCAAGCTATTTTTTATTGAACAGTTTTTCTTCTCAGTCTTTCCCTAAACCAGCCCAGACCCCTGCTCTTCAGAATAAACTACTAAAACTAAACTCTCCAGAGTGTTCCTGTGCTGGACAGGTTTTTTTTTTTTTTTTTTTTTTTTTTTTTTTTTTTTTTCTAACCAGCATTACACATGGCCTGATTTTCAACCCTGGCAATGCTTCTGGACTTTCTCAACCAGGAACGGAGACATGGATGGAGTATGACAATTGAGACCCTGATGTTCCTCCTCTGGCTGGCAAGTGGGGAATCATACATGGTAGCCCCACTGTGTTTGGAATGCCTCGCTCCACTGTCCACTGCACCGACCACAGAGTCAGTGAGGAGGTGGTGGTCATTTGCCACAAGATTTGCCAGAACCCAATGTACATGAGTTCACTCTACCCATCTCCAGGGCACTTCATCCTTACAAACGAAGGGTACCCATGCCTGCAACACCCACTCCCTCTCATCACTCCCTTCAAGAGGCTGCAATGTGTGGAAGCATGGAGCATCAACAGCCATTATTTCAGGGCATGCTCCATTACAGAAAGTGCTTTTGGGGTGACGAAGACCAGGTTCCAGCTATCTTAAATGTGAGTGCTGGAGGTGATCACAGAGCAGGATGTTTTAGTATACTAAAGAAGAGTAACTCAAAGAGAATAAACTGTTTTCTCAGGTGCTACAATTTCCTTCTTTTTCAGTGTTTACTATGTCTTACTATGTCTGGTCATAGAAGCATGTGCCATCCTCCAAAACATCTGTCTGGTGGCTGATGACACTGTAGTAATGGAAGACAATATGGCAGTGGATAAAGGGGAGAATGGTTTTGAGACTGGTAATGGTGCTCCCCGGTGTGATAGCTGTCCACAGAGGTTTCTGCCCAGGAGGAGGTACTCCCTGACCATGACTATTTTTAACAAGTAAAAAAATTGTCAAGCTATGATTCCTATTTATTTTAAAGATTTTGTAGGATGTTTTTGGCCCATTGAAACATGTTGTGGTGAGATTTATTTTGTAAAAAATAAGGTTGTGACATAGTGTTTTGTATGTCTTGTCCAAACAGACTCTGGAGACCACCCCAGATAAAGTCCCACCGATGAAAGACATCAGCATCTTTAGTAGCAAGTAGCAAGATAACCAAGTTCAGGTTAGCTGTGTGATCAACCCCAATGTTTGTCCTGGACTTGATATTCAGAAAACCAAGCAGGATTCACAAACTGTCTAAATGTGCTTAGCCAGCTTTTGGAACTGTATCAATTCCAATTCTGCTTATTGTTCTGGCTTTATGCCCCATTTCAATTCATGTAAAGTAAAAATTTAAATGTAACATTCACAAAGTAAATACATATCATATGATTTGTATTGTATGTCAGCAAAATCTTTAAGAAAAAGTATGTGCCAAGAATGACACAATTAAATCGTAATCAGATGTAAATCCACTCCAGCCAAAAAAAAAATGAGAGGGAATGTCAAACTGCACTTACTGAACCGAAGGTGAGCCAAGACCAGTACTGAAAAGACATCAGCAGCAAACCAAATATGCAACTTAGACTACCAAGACCACAATGACAGAGAAAATAAAACAGTAGCTGAGGCCACACAAAATGCACCAAAGTCATCACAGTAATCAACCCTGTCACTGTAAATATATTCAGACTCACCCTTGACATTTTTAAAGGAGCCCAATTCGCAGTTGTTGTTGAAAAGTTGTTGACATGAAATGCTGAACATTTGTTTAGATCGAAGCAGTGCTGGCTTAAGGTCAAATCTGATATGCAACCTGATTTACAGCTAATTAGCATCCCACATGCATTGCACTGTGCTTTGTTGTTTTCTTTTATTAAATGAAGGCACACTTTTGAGTGTTTGCTGCGGTCCATCTTTAACACTGTTGTCATGTAAGCCATGCATGCTCATGTCTAAAGAAACTGGCACACTCTTGCGTTGATGTGTGACATAGATAGGTTCTGGCAGATAGCCACGTCCTTGCAGATATGTAACCTAAATTTACAAAAATAAAGGATTAATGGAAAATAATGGAACCTATAAGAAGAACCAAAATTCTTTTTTTTTTTTTTTTTTTTTTTTATGGCTACCTGATTCTTCTGATTCTTGGCAGTTTGGACTTGGAATTTCAGTTCCCAAACCTAGATAAAAGTTCAGGAATCTGTATACAATTTATATAAAAAAAGATCCCTTTGTTACTTCATCACATCTTCTCCCACAATCATCAGATTAAGAAGATTTATTCAGTATCAGAGTAATCCAGGTGATAGTTGTCTGCACAGTGTGAACAGGAACTGCTAGTAGCCATAGCAGTAGGACTTCATGATACAGATATGCCAGAATGTAAACTAATAGGCTACAAGCTAAAAACAAATAAATGGTTTTAGTATTATATTACTTTGTTGGCAGCTACAGATACAGTATATGTATGAGAAGTGTAAATGATAGAAGAAAGCAACCAGTGATCAGTCCCTTGTTGATTCATTAACTACACCCTATGTAATAGACACTCAATAGTTAAATCTATAGTGAGCAGTGAATTGGGCTTTCATACATTTATAAATCATTGCATTTGTGAGTCATCAGTGACAACACAACAGTCATTTATGCATCTATAAGATGTGACACATTGCATTGTGGTATTATTAGCAGACAGTTATTGTACATACCATGAACGCTACTTTTTATTCTTTTTATGTGGAGATCTGCAGTCTCCTCTCCTTTCTCCTTGTGTGTTCCTGTGTTTCCCCCCTCCTCTTGTCTCCTGTCTGTCTCTCCCCTGTCTGTCAGTCTGAGTCTGTGTCACTTCTGGGGCGTGGCCGACAGGTTGGGCTCAGCCTCCTCTCCTCCTGGGCATATCTGTGCTCAATCAAGCAATCAAGACTCACCTGCCTACACAGTATTTAAGCACCAGAGTTTCAGCCACTGTTTCTCAAATCCTCTGCCTTGCTACATGGTAAAGACTAGAGCTCTAGGAAAGCATTAAGTACCTTGTCAGTATTTTCTCTTCTTGTCTGCTGCCTGCATTCCTGATTTGTGTTTCCCTGTGTGTGCTCAGGTATCTAACCCTCACCTGCTGTTGGCTGCTCTCACTGAAGAACTCTGATCAGTCACTCTGCACTCACAGAGTCTGGACCTGTCTCCACTCATCCTCAGTAACTTTGGACTCTGCCTCGTTTGAACTAATTTCTTGCATTACATTCATTAAATTGTTCCTCCACCTCCTGCCTAATCTATCTGAGCCCAGTGTTTTGGGTCCAGTAAACTCTGCTAAAACATAATGTTTTACCTCCACTGTTGGAATTGTAGAGAGCACTGTATATTGGATACATTTCAAACTTAGGACATACCTTTTCCACATCAGACATTTTCAATTGTCATATAAAAAGCACAGGTGGAAATGACATTAGCAATGGCTCGGTTCCGTTGGAGTAAGCGTCCCAGGAAGCCTTTCTAGTCAGCCAGCATGCACATACTTAAACCTGCTTTGACATGTCAAAAATGGTAGACAGTATATGAAGTACACTATATAATAAATATGGAGCTATTTCAGACACAGCCTATGGAAGCTGTGGACAACAATAGACACAGTTGCCACAAGTGTGGCAGCTGTGGCTCAGGAGGTAGAGCGGTCGTCTGTCAATCAGGAGGTCGGTGGTTCGATCCCTGTCCTTGGCAGTCCACATGTGAAAGTATCCTTTGGCAAGATACTGAACCCCAAAAACTGCCATTGGTGTGTGAATTCATACATATGTCGTTTTGGATAAAACTGTCTGCCCAATGTCTAATTGATATTGTAATTGTAAAGTGGAAATCACAGTATAATGACACTTTTACTTCCAAAGAGTCTTCAAATGTCATTAGACAGCCTGACTGAGAGTGAGGGGAATGAGACCACAAGCAGGAAACAATACTTCTAGTGAGTTAACAGATAACTGTTTATTTCATTTTATTCTCATGATATCATAAATTTTGGGGGCATTTATGCCTTTGATTAGAAATGAGGTGGGAGAGAGACAATGTTAACTACATGTTAGGCTTCCTGGCTGGAAAGGTGATGCATATGTGGTGGAGTGCGCTGCGTACAGGGTGGAGTAGTATTTGTGAACGCATTTCCACGCTGCACTCCTCCCAAACCACTCCCTCCAATCAGGGTCAGGCTATATAAACCACCAGTCAGTGGGTGATTACTCCCTTTGACTCTTGCTCCTGGTGCACTTGGTGGCTGCCATTCTTTGGTGTGTTGGCAGGTGTGTGAGGAAGCCATTTTAATTGACAGTAACTCTTTTTATTTTGTACGTAGCTGATTCCCCTCTTTCTTCCTGTATAATGGACGGCCCACAGTGTAGTGAACCCATATTGAAGGTGGTGAGTAGGGTTATGGCCTCTATTTTATACAGGTTGTGAGCCACATTAACTTTAGTTTCTTTACTTTGTAGGTGGCTTCCTTTTGGATTTGCTGCTGTTTTGCCCTATTTTGCCTTTAGTGTATTGAATTGTCTTTGTTACTCTTTGTCTTGGTATTTTATTTTGAGTTATTCTTTTGAATATTAAATTAACTGGGTTGCTGTATTTGTTAATTTTGTTGTTAGTTCTTTTGTTTCAGTGAGGTGAAGTGCCATTTTATTTGGGAGGCTAGGCACCCTGGTTGAAGTTCCTACACCTAATGTATGTGAGTAAAAGCACCGGGGCACAACTGTTGACTACACTATATTTGCTGTGAGGATTGCAGTGTTGCTGTGTTTCACTGAGGTGAGTAGTGGTAGCACCCCTAGGCACCCCTCAGTGTAGTCTGCCTCTCCACTAGTGGCCTCTGCCCACTGTACTCTTAGTTTGCTTAGTTTATGTGGGACTGGGTTTTAGATATTTTAACATGTATACACTGATTTTTAGATTGTATTGTTAAGGCCTTTTTTGAGATGGTAAAATGGTAACAAAAGTATTTATAACCCCCTTATTGATTTGATGTGATTTGTTAATTCTTTCCTCTTTTGCAGCTCCAGTCCCTGCCTGTTTAGTTTGATAGTAAAAAAAGAATATTTGGTTTATTCAGAAACATCTCTGTCCTGTCTCAGAAGTGAACCTGTGTCCTACCAGTTTCATTTCTTTGCCATCGTGTGTTGAAGTAGTTTTTCCTGGGGTGCAATTCCTCAGGTGGCGTTGTCGGTCTTCCTCCCCTCCATTACTTGGTACCGCCCCTCCTCCCTTCGCCACACATACATTCTAAAGGCTGCTTTGTGTGTCCATATTCAGCCCTGAGGAGGGTGATGAAGCACCATCAGTATTTGACGACCTGGGCAGAAAAACAATGAAATTAGTAAGGGTGTGATTTATTGCTTTTGAATCCAAATTTTCATTTGTATGAGGGGAAATTTCTTCTTTCTAAATAGTCTTGCTTTAAGTCAAGAGCTCTACGCAACAGAGCATAAATATGCCCTGGACTTATGGTTGGCTGATGTTTCAGTGCTTGATAAAAGAAACTCAACTCCTCTGTCATTCATGTGTGGAAAAAGTTGATCAGGAGTGAGTAAAACCTCCAGAAACTCCAGGCTCACTATGCTTGTGGATATAATAGAGTTCAAACGCTTAGTCATTGCTCTCACTGTCAGATTGTCCTGACAAGTATCTGAACGCAACATTAGGTAGACAACGAAGGAGAGAGAGCATCCAAACAACAACAGGACCTGGCCTGTTCACACAGGCTGTACTGTCACACTTCAGCAGTTAGACTATATTTCATTCTGCATGTGGACAGAGTGGGGCAGAAAGGCAAAACACTGCAGGCTCATTATCTCTCTAGTTACATGTTTACCATTTATAAATACACCTAATTGGGAGATCAAAGCATCGGTGACTACCTCTCCCCATGGCTGAGAGGGTAGCCAACCACAGCTCTGCTCACCGGCTTGCTAATTTGATCAAACGCACTCTCGTTGTGTCGCGTCAGAGCACTCGTCGTGAGTTCACTCGGGTGTGACTTAGAAATGGGGAGGCGCCTTGCATCATGTTTAAGGTTTGTTGCTCTTTTATTGTACAAGAAGTATAAAAAGACAGCTTGAAAGGAAATCTTTGGTTTTATTGCGGGTTTTGTTTGGCAGACTGGCTTCAGACTTTTTCTCGGTTGAGTGAAGAAGAGCTGATCTTCAGAGTCTGCAACATTTTGTTGATTCACCTCAGAGAGCAATTGCTTTTAGAGAGTGAACATGCTCTGAAATGGAGGTGGAGGGAAAAAAATCTGAATATATTGCTTATTCCTTTACATGTAGATTAGAAAAGAAGTTCTTTATAGTAGAGTCCAAAAGACTAAATTAATAAGGAATCTCATTTCAATACAGTTCAGTAGAAATGATTTTAATTATATTTTAACAATAACCATTCTAATCCTGACAGAGTTCTGGGCTCCAACAAATGATTATTTCCATTATCCATTAATCTGATAATTATTTTTTTCTTGAAGAACACATTTATTATTGTGGTTTTGTCCTACTTCCATTATAATAATATGCATCTCAAGGTCTTTTATTACCTTTCAACATAAGTAGGTATGTTGCACAAGAATTTTCTTTTTCATATAAACCTGAGTTATGAATAAATTAAGAACCATTTGATGAAAATTGTATTAAAGATTTATGATGGATTATATGGATTAAATTTAAAAAAAAAAAAAAAAAAAAAGAAGAAGAAGCAGGAGATACTGTGTGAAGTGACAAGGGCATGCACATAAAAACAACAGGAAAGTAGTTATTACAGTTTGACTCTTGCTCACCAACACGGTCAGCAATTGCAGCTGTAGCTGTGACACACAGCTCATAGAAGCAGTTGAGAGACTTTATGACCCTTAGCAACAGATTGCTGCTGGGTCAAAATCTCACTTCTTCCCAGATCTTAACTCAATCAAACTGAGGACAGACAGGATGCAATACTGTATTTGTAGACTCAGTGTGACTAACACCTCCAGAGGATATCTCTGATATATCTCTGTCTATTGCAAAAACATATCCATAAATCCATCTGAAATCACTACTTATCATCAAGGGGCTCATTCTTCATATAATCTATATAAAAATTTAATAAAGCCAAGAGATATTCAAGAAATAAAGAGAAAACCATCACTTTAACAAGCTGACACCAGCCAAAGTTTATCTTAAAAAATGAATTAAAGCAAAGCGGTTTTTACAACTGTTTGTCATGCATCAATAAACTAACTGATTCACTGACAAACTGTACTAATAATGCAAACTGAAAATCTTCCATCTCTGAGACTAAACATGTTGGAGTCTATGGTCTATGGTGCTTTTGGGATTTCTGACCTGAAAAGGTTGGATGAGTTCTGTGTTAGATAGCAAATATTGGAGCAGACTGTTGGGTTACAAGTGTCCATGAGCAGAAATGCTTTGGTCCAGAATCAGCACTTTCAGCTGTCCCTACACTCTGACATTTTACATTATTGCACTTAAGAGAATTAATTTAAAGATATTCCTTTATTAGTCAAACAGTGGGGAAATTTCCAAACGAAAGTTGGTAAACACTGCTTAATTCTGACATCATGAGGTGTTGCTTGCTGTTGCCACTGGAAATAATTTGACAGATTTTGTGCTCCTTCTTTAAGTTTCTCACACACAAAAGGAAACTCTGAAAATGTCCCTGAAGAAGCCAAGACACATTAAAGAAGGAGCTATCAATATAACAGAAATAAGCAATCTGATACTTTTTACACCTTCATGATGATTAAATATGTATCAGAAACCTTGTTTTTCTCAAGCTACTCAATTCAAATAGTAAAGGGCCTAGTTCAAAACAAGCTAAAGGTTTATAAGCTTAAATAATTGATATGAACTGAATGAAAGTTTAACTGAGAGGATGTGACTCCTGAAACTGATGTGACAGAATCTGCAAGAGAAAAAAATGTGTTTTTCAGATGACAGAAACATTGATTTTACAGTGAGGTTAGAGTGAAGCTTCTTTTTCATTATCAATCCTTTTTGATTGATAAGACACCTACAGACACCGCTTACACAGAGCACAGCTACAGACAAGTTTATTTTTTGTCTTCTGCCAAGTTGCTAACACAATTAACATTAACATAGTGACAGCTGATATGAGTTAGCCAGCAACATTTATCAGTTTATCCAGAGAAAGTGACAGTCAGGAGAAACTGCTTGTTGAATGTTTTGAACACGAGCTTTGCTAATGAGAAAGAGAGAGAGGACAGATTTCACAGTTTCTTGCTGTTGGTGTGTAGTGAATTTAGCTACCTCAGGTGTCACAACAGAGTCACCCATCAGAGGAATTAAATCATTTTTCACATTCACACTGTCTAATTTTCACTCTCATATGTTGTGAAATGCTGCAGTGAAGAGCTCGGCTGTCATTGAGAAGAGCAACACTGTAACACTAGCAGGCTGGGGAAGACAAAACACTGCACAGTACAAAGAGAACATTTTGATTGACTTTATTTTAGCTGATATTCATCCTCTAAAATATGACCAGATTGACCCCAGTACCCATCCTTAGGTTTGGCTTGGGGCATCTCTAGTAGTACATGATGGAAAGAGGTGTCTTTTGCTGGAATACGACAGATATATTGTTAGTGGATGTGTGGTTTTTATGTTGGAGCTCAAACCATCAGTTGTATCAGTTACAATAATGTGTACTCCCCCCAGTTAATTGATGAGATCTTGGAATGCAGTGATAAAATTGGTCAAACAGAGCAACAAACATTATCCATACAGATTATCCAAGCCCAGACTGTCCATCAGGAGCACCCGAAGAACTCCCTGTGGCCTGGCAAGTTAATTGGCCCTAAATATCAGGTCATTGTTAAAAATCCAAAATGAAATGTGTAAATTAGGGTGAACACAACACGGAGCAGCTCCAGTCCCTCTCAACTGCAGACCAAAAGCCCTCCCCACCTGATTTTAACCTGATGATCTGCTATCACACACTATTGGTCACACCCACTAAGACATCAAGTACATCAAAAGCAGAAAAGCCCTGCAGGAAAGTTCACAAGCTGGATGGATGGGTAGATGTTTACAATTGACAGTTTTGGTCATAATTTTACTGTTCACCTTTGTTTTCTCTGTGAATAACCGTTTGTTTCCAAAGAGGGATCAGAGATCAGGATGTCTGATTGTCGGACTGCTTGTGTTTCTTGTTTCTTCACACTTGTTTTCAGGGATGTTGCAGTAATCCTACTTCTCAGCAATTGAGTACATGAGTAAAATGTCAGATAGAACTGTTGGCTTGAGTTACAATAAAAACCCAAACTGTAAGATATCCCAATTTTCCCTGAGACCCTTCTCACTTTCTGATGTATCAGGAAAAATTCTCATACTCATATAGTATCATGCATGCATTACTATGGTCAACAAATAATCGGCTTAAGTATATGTTTCTTATGCAGATGAGGAGAACTTCTTGACAGTTCATGATCAGTAGATAGATTTAACAGGAGTTTTGTCTGTGGGTCATCTCAGCTATTGCATTTTTTTTTATCAAAACTGCCCATATCAAATTTCACAGAACATCAGTGTGAGTACTTTTACTTCTAAGATACCCATGTTTAGTGTGTACATCCCTGCTTTTCTTAGAGCTATTTTCCAAGTTGGTATTGTGCAGTAGCTCCTTGTAGGCTTGGTGACACCCAGTGGTAACAGAGCTATTAAAACTATATAGGAAACCTACATAGTTTTGCACACATAGTACTCTTCCTGTGCATAATGTATATATGTGTATATATTTGTATTGTATGTGTGTGTGTGTGTGTGTGTGTGTGTGTGTGTGTGTGTGTGTGTGAATATATATATACACACACACACACACACACACACACACATACACACACACACACACACACACACACACAAATACTTATATATATATAAGTATCACTTGGCATCACTGAAATTAATCTGTTTTTATTTTTTTTATATTCATGTAAGATGAGAAGGTGGAATTAGTATATGTATATACACACAAGCTGTGAGAACAAAACAGAGATATGGAGCCTGAATTTTCCATGAATGTCTGGAAGACATTCCGTGTGTGTGTGTGTGTGTGTGTGTGCGTGCGTGTGCGTGTGTGTGTATGTGTGTGTTGGGAAAAACCATGAGTGAGTATATGAGAGGAGTGAAGGAAAGGTCTGCTGAGGATGAATAATTGCTGTATCTGAAATACAATATCCTTCTTCATTCATCACCACCCACTAATATGAGCCCATGCATACACACACTAACACACACATATTTGTACTTATACTTGTGAGGACACTCATTGACATAATAACCCTAATCTTAACCATCACAAATAAATGCCTAACCCTAACCTAAACATAATTCCAACCTAACCCTTAAAACCAAGACTGAACCCTCAAACAGTTCTTTGAAGGTCTGTCCTAAAGTGAGGGGTGGCCAAAATGTCCTCATTGTCCAAAAATGTCCTCACTCCCAGGGTCGAAAAGTCAAATTCTCACGGTGACAGCTGTATAAGCACACACACACACACACACACACACACACACACACACACACACACACACACACACAATCTGTTATCTCCCTTGATCTGATGCTCATTTATTTAGTCTCCAGCAGACACACTTTGTCACTTGTTCAAATAGCAGCAGGGTGACTACAATACAATTGTGTGCCTGTATCTGTGTAGGTGTCACACTACATCGGTCCGTGCTTTCCTCCCTCCCTCCCACACACACACGAGCATGCACACAGCACTGACATTCTTTCATTAGTCTCAGCATGTTGCGGTCTGAATACGTAAAGTATAAATGAGGACAGTTGAAATAGTTTGATTATGTTTCCTGGACTGAAGAACTTGAAGAGTAAGGTGCCTCATAATGGGGCAGTTTGATTGATTATTTAATTTAGAATAGATCAATATACTACCCATGAGTGGAAGGTATGATGATGAAGGTATGAGGATGATGATGATGATGATGCACTCTGATTAGCTGTCTCTATTCAAAGGTCAGCAGCTGGTTTTGGGTCAAATGTCTCTGTGTTCATCTTTGACAGGTGGATGCGTATCATCTGTACTTGGTTTTTATTATTCTGAGATGTGAGAATCCCCTCTCACATGCTGCAGTGCTCAAAGGCATTGTCAGAGACAGTTTAACTACATTGTTAATCTTGGAGTAACAATCTGGATTGCTTGCATTTACTATTTGGACCAAATACACAGAGAATGCTATCAAGTGTTTTTCTGCTTGCTTTAAGCGCTTCCATTCTCTCATAGTGAAGTTTTCAAGTTTCCAGGTGTTTGTTGTGATGTTCTCTGAACCATCAAAGAGCAGCTCCCAAAACTGCAACTTTGCTCTTAACTCATTACTGACAGTTTGTGCAATACTTTGAATTGTCTGTGTTCCTCCATCACATCCATATACACGTACAACATTCACTCATAGCTGCTTCAAGACTGAGTTGCCTTTTTAACCTTATTGAATGCTAGGAGAAAAGCATTACACATAGATTGCTGTTGTTCCTGTTTTGCCATTTAGTAAGTGGAATACTAGACTTTTCAGCTTGACTACATTGTATTAATTGATGAATGCAATTTTCTGAGTCTGTATAAAAGTTGGGTACAGGGGCAACAAAAGACAAGGAAAGTTGTGAAATGCTCTGAAAAACTATAGTATCACCTGCAACCAATTAGCCTCTTTGGAACATTGGGTATCCTTGAAAGCTCAGTCATTCACAAGCAAAGATGGGTCGAGGTTCACATGGATCTAAGGATATTACTGCATGGGCTCGGGAACATTTTGTAAAATCTTTGTCAGTAGAAACAGTTTGCAAATGACTTCATTCTGTTTTTATTCATGTTTTACACAAACTTTTTTGCTGGGTTTGTGTGTGTGTGTGTGCGTGTGTGTGTGTGTGTGTGTGTGTGTGTGTGTGTGTGTGACGTGTGTGTGTGTGTGTGTGTGTGTGTGTGTGTGTGTGTGTGTGTGTGTGTGTGTCTAAAAATCTGTATCTGTCTCAGACATCAAAAAACAAACTCAGTGATGACCTCAGATAGAGAGGAAGATGGAGGCAGCATAAGAGAAAAAGGAGCAAGAAGAGTACAATAACAAGAAATGCACATAAAGCATTGTAAGTAGGTGACAAAGAGCGAGGAAAGGCGTTTTAGTATGAAGAGTTGACAGATAAATACTAGCTGTCAGAGACGTTTTATCCAGACTCTGCATGTTTGTTGGTCAGATGGAATGGACTGGAGGTGTGGTGTCTTTGTATCGCAGACAGCCAGGTGCTCAGAGAGAGGATTAGCACCAGCTATCACTGTCAATGCTGCTATCTGCACCATCTGCAGGGATCAGAAAGAGACACACACTCAGACATTTATTCAATGGACAGAGGTTTGTATGTATGTATGTATGTATGTATATATGTATGTAAACTGTAAATACAGTAGTTAACCTATTATTAAATGCCATTATTTTACTTATATGAAAACAATTTTTAGCAGCAAAATGTACAAAACATGAAAAGTGAAATCCATCATTATGGATGTATTAAGGGGATATTTTAGGATATTTTAAAGCCCCTATGAGTAATATTTGTTCATGTAATGTGAGTAAATTATCATTTACATACATCATACATCATTTACATAGTCATTTAGTAAAGTTACTCTGATAACAATTTTGTTTTTTGAAAAACGACATTATGCCTGATAACTTGTGCATTTTAAGTGTTGCTTTCAACTCACTGATTCTGTACGATGGCTCTCACTTTAAGATTTTTCATAATAGAGAATTTGGAATGATGTAATGCTCACTGTCATTTAATTGATTGAAATTTCTTACTGTCAGCCCTGCAGTCCATGCGCACAATGCTGTATAGAGTCTGGAAACCCTGTACAAGTACAGCAAGAAAACATTGGAAGCACTGGACAGCACAGTACATACTGGAAGTGTGTAAGGAAAAAATATTTACTTAGTTATTTCTACCTGTTAGGTTTGTTTGATTTAATGTTTACTGAAGAATCGCTCACTAATATGTACACTGGTACGCTCTGTCTGATTTTTTTCTGGCATCTGCAAAATGATCATATTTTCTTCTTTTTCTTTTGTGTGTTTGACTCTAATGTACAGCTGCTTATTGGACTGGGCCACCTACGCTCTCACCACAAGAGTTGCAGTGAGTCACTGTACAACTTATTATGAGACGTCATGTACACAGATGCTAGCAGCCATAAGATGAATGCATCCTTTAAATTCACAATGTAACAGACTTTATTTGATTAGAACAGAAAGTTTGAGTTTGTTGCTAGGCAGTGTGTTAAGTATACTTTTTAATTGTGTATAAAGGTGTGAGTCGTGATATTTAAGTCAGTTGTTTATTTGTGTGACTGGTGGAGTTTTTAAGTTGAAGTGCAAGTAGAAGTCACTGTTTTCAGGTGAAAAACTTATATCTTCACAATGTACATCAATTAAGAAAACAGCTTTGTTATAGCTCAGTAACAGTGTGTTTTTAGCCTTATCCAAAGGCTTGTAGAGAGTTTTAGGTGATGAAGGAATAAACCACTGTTTTGGCAAGTTTAAAAGAAGCTTTAAAAAAGCTTATTTTAAAGAAAGCAAGTTTTTTCAGTGCTTGCATTTTAATGGCATTCCATCCAGTGATTTTATTTTTAAATTAATCTCTGCATCATTCTCAAAGAATAATATAACCAGTCACCTTAGCCTCACTGTCCCACTATAACCACTCCACTCAACTTCTTTTTTCCACTATAACAAGTTCACTCTGCATCTTTGTCCCACTTTAACCAGTCCACTCAGCCTTTCTGTTCCACTGTAACCAGTCCCCTCAACCTCTTTTTTCCACTATAACAAGTTCACTCTGGGGCGGCACGGTGGCACAGCAGGTAGTGCGCGTGCCTCACAGCAAGAATGTTGCCGGTTCGATCCCTGGGTCAGGCGGGGCCTTTCTGTGTGAAGTTTGCATGTTCTTCCCGTGCATGCGTGGGTTCTTTCCGGGCACTCCGGCTTCCTCCCACAGACCAAAAACATGCTCATTAGGTTAATTGGTGACTCTAAATTGTCCCTAGGTGTGAATGTGAAAGTGAATGGTTGTGTGTGTGTTGCCCTGCAGTCGGCTGGCAACCGGCTCAGGGTGTACCCCGCCTCTCGCCCGTTGACAGCTGGGATAGGCTCCAGCCCCCCCCAACCCCGAAAGGGATAATCAGGGGTATAGAAGATGAATGAATGAATGAAAGTTCACTCTGCATCTTTGTCCCACTATAACCAGTCCCCTCTGCCTCTCTGTCCCACTATAACCAGTCTACTCAGCCTTTCTGTTCCACTGTAACCAGTCCCCTCACATTCTCTGTTCTGGAGTCTCAACTGTAACAGCAGAAAGGCCTCACACACCTTACTAAAGGTAAATATTCTTCAGTGAACACAAAAGTAGTAGTAGAAGGATCCATGAGCATTTCAGAATTTAGCAATTAGCCAGACACAGCAAACACCTGTTAATCGTCATAAAATAGGTAGTAGGTGTGTTTGATTTGGGTCAGTTACTGTGCTAGCCGGGTGGGGCATGAAATCAGTGATTAATTAAGGTTTGTTTTTTTTTTTTCTTTTAATTATACTGAGGTACAATAATGCTAACTTTACCATAGCCCATTTACATGATCCTTAATTTCAAGGTTCATTTATTTGTCATTCTACAACACAAGGTTGCACAACAAAATACACTTTATAGTCCCCTAATGCTACACAAGAAAGTGTAGGGGATGAGTGAAGAAGATGAAATGGGGAGTCTTGCAGCCTGAGGAAAGAAGCTGCTCTGTTGTCCAGTGGTACCGCAGTGGATACTTCTGTATTGCTTGTCGGATGGCAGTGGGGTGAACAGGCTATGGCTGATGTAGGTATTGTGTTTTTAGTGTCTTTTGGGATCTGCACAGACACCTCACCTCGCCAATATCACTGATGTCTGATAGGTGGGTACTAATGATGTTCTGGGTTAATCACCCACTGCAGAGAATTTAATTGCATTGTTGTGCATTTTGTTGTAGGATGGAGATCAAGATTCTTTTATTTTGGAGCTGAACTAATGAACTTCCCCCTCTGAGCCATACAACAGGCCCTAAAAATACTCCTTGAGGACATCAAAGAAGAATCAGTGACAAATGGCCAGCAAGTTGAGCCTGTGCTAACCTGCTAAAATTATCAACACGTCTCCAGATATTGTCATGGGAGCTCACGCCACAGTGTGGACACAGAAAACAAAGACAAAGACACAGGCTCAGCCACATGGAATGAAATGTATGTTACGATATGCTTTGTTGGATCTATGAGAAACATAAAATTGAGATTTGACATGTTGATTTTTGGTGCAGAAAAAATAAGGACTGAACTAACAAGAACTGGTTATACATACTCCTAATACTGGTTTTAATTTATTTTTCCTAACCCTTTCACAATGCTATCCTAACTGAGACTAGAAAGGAAAGGCTAACTTCTCCCATAAGCATATTGTTCAGAGTTGCAGAGTTTGACATGAAAACAGGCTGGTTAGTCAAATGCAGTTCCACAGCAACATGATTATGATGCTGTAGGAGCAACACCAACACAATAAAGTTTTGTGTTAAAACACGGTGGATGACCACCGATCTATTGATCAGTGGATCACCACTGATCTATTGCGCAGCATATGCTTGCTGCCATCAGTCTGGTTGTGGAGAAGTGAGGCCACATCGACATTATCCTCTGTTCTAAAAAGACTTATGACGATGATGCTACAATCAACTTCCAGTTTAGTTTTTTTGATTTAATGTAAAGACAGACCCACAATTTGCAGTAGCTTAGATGAATTGTTGAATGATCTCTCCAACTTAGTTCTAGGTTCAGCTCCTTTTCTGCTTTGGGCCATCTTTTGTGTTATTCATTGCATATTTTTACTGTCACACCCTCAGCTTCTACCCCTCTCCTCCCTCTCTTTCTCTCTGTTTGTCTGTCTGTGTTGTGCCCTGATTACAGGAGTGGGATCAGGTGTGCATGTGTCGGGTGACTATCTTCTTATCCTTGCCAGTATTCTCTGCATTAAATACCAGGCTTCAACTCCACCATGCCGCAAGATCATAGACTCAGTTAAAAAGTTAGTCTTGCATCCCTTTATAAGCCTTTTCTAAGGGCGTATTCAGTACAATGTTTCTTTTTTGGTTTGGTGCAGTTCCTTTTCACATTGCAATTTTCACAAGAGCCCCAGAATTTGTCAACAAACCCACATGTGTGCAAAGATGCAAAGATCGTTCAATCATTGGACAAAACGGTCAGGGGCAGGGTAACACGGGGTAACCCGATAAAAAAAAAAAACGGGAGGGGGGTGGGAGTGCCGGTGAAAACAAACTATGAAGGTTATGGAGATTCACCGTGTTGCACTCGTGTTTATATTGATTTGTTTCATACAGTTATAAACGTTTGCAGAACTTTTGGAGCATCAGAGGCGTTTGGCATAACATAATGCCCCGCAGCAACGGGAGCCTGTTGTGTCCAAAAAGGCATATAATTATTAGAACTGGGTCAGACCCAGCGCGGTCACTTTCACATATCAAGCAAACTGCACCAGGGTTCGTTTGGAAGCAAACCAAGACCACCTCTTGGTGGTGCGGTGGAACAGTGGCAAGACTGTCGCCTCACAGCTAGAAGGTCCCAGTTTGATTCCTGCTGTGGGCGCTGGGGGCGTGTCCTCCACCACGCCTTCGGTGGCTGCTGCTCGAGGAAAAAGGGCCTTTCTGTGTGGAGTTTGCATGTTCTCCACGTGTTCACCTGGGGTATCCTCCATAAAAATACCCCCACTAAAAACACGTAAGAAGATCACCACCTGACCAATGGTGACGGAAAGGAACTGGGTCCCCGGGTGCCGCTGTCGGCTGGCAGCCCACCACTCCTGGTCTGCCGTGGAGGAACAACATTCCAGGATGGGTCAAAGGCGGAGAAATAACTTCACAGAAAGCATGGCGTGTGCATGTAGTGTGTGCATGTTTGTGTGTAAAAGTACGTCTCTTCTTCTTCTTCTTCTTCTCTCTGGCTGGGTCTCGGTCCGGATGTTTGGTCCGCACCAGAGTTCGATGATTTGTATTCACAGCAGCCCAAAACGTCCGCACCAGCGATTTTTTTGGTGTGGCAGACGTGAATACGCCCTAAGTTTCTCTGTGCCTGCAGCATTCTTGGTCTGGGTCCTGCCTCTGACCCACTCCTGCACAACCTACAACTTTCTCTTCCCTGGCCAAGTTATTCTGCTGCCCGTAAAGTATGTGTGTCAATAAATTCATTGCTGAACCCACTCCTTGTCTCCACTCATGTGTTTTACATTTGGGTTCACACGACTAGTCCTATATAACATTTACAAAGACAATTTCAAGAACTAACAGGTTGGAGTTGTCCTCAGGTTGAATAACTTAAAATAAACATTGTGAGATTAAACATAAATGAATACATTTTCTACACTACTTAGTACTACTTTTTGTAGATTTGTCACATACCACATGTTAAATGTAACAGTAGCCTTTGTGAATTGTGGTTCAATGACACATCCAAAACCCAAACATTATACCTCTCCTCTGATTCTTGGTTGTTAATGTACAACTTATAATGTAAGTTATTATGTATGCAAGAAGTCTAGGACAACTTGGGATATGGCCTTTTAATAAATAATGTACATTCTGAAAAAAAATCCTTTTAACGTCTTCCTGTGATTTGATGTTGATAGTCAGTTCTGGATATGTACTAAATGAAAAATCCACTGAGCAACAATTTGATTCAGAACATTATTGCACATTAAAAATAGCATTGAAAATATTTTTGGATCAATACATAGGTGAACTAGTGTTAAGGTTAGCTTTATTCTCCCTGAGTCAAATTACATACTGAAATAAGATAGCAGGCTTTCAGGTCTACCTCAGCACCCACAACAAATACAAACATTTGGCATATTAACACACAGCATAGAAATTGCAACATTATTTTTTTATTATTATTATTGTTATTTTTATTTTTTAGAGCAGGTGATGGGCTTAGCAAAACAGAAATCTTGTAAAGTTCGACTTCAACAAAGGAGAAAATGTCAGGCGTTGACACTTACTGTGGCCCAGGAATGCTAAATCTTATTGTATGTGATGGTGGTTGATGTAACCATAACTCTGTCTTCCCCTGACTGGTAGCAGCTGTTCCACCTGCATCACTGCGTGAGACAGCTAATGCATTGGGGAGGGCAGTGATGACATGCAGGTGAAGCAGGTGTGAACTTCACTGGATGAAAAATACACTGCAATAGTGAATGACGTATCCTGGTGCAGGTAGTAACAAAATGTAAACATTGGAAAACACTCACTAGCAAGCTACCGTATTGTAATATAACTTCAGTATTCTCCTGTTTTAGAAACACTGAATAGAATTATCCTAAACACTTTAGTATAGTGCCTTATGATAATCCATTCCATCCATCCATTTTTTCCCGCTTCATCCAGGGCCGGGTTGCAGGGGGAGCAGCCTGAGCAGGGACGCCCAAACTTCCCTCTCCCCAGACACTTCCCCTAGCTCTTCCGGGGGATCCCAAGGCCAGCCAAGCGACATAGTCGCTCCAGCGTGTCCTGGGTCTTCCTCGGGGCCTCCTCCTGGTGGGACATGCCTACCCCCCACGCACACACACACACACACTTTGGACCACGAAACACTCAGATAAAAACTTCTGAGTTGTTTTTGATCAGTGCCTACACTGTAAAAGGTAATACCTGTACTTACTTAAATTACATTAGTGTACTTTACTTGTTTCTTACCATCCTGTTGATTCAACTGATGTAATGTGAGTAATGTATGTAGGAGAATTACTTTAATGTTGCATTCGTTAATAAAACGCCAGGGCATCAACCTACCTCAGATAAGAAGGATTTTATTAATTGAATCTTGTAATGCTGATGTAATGATAACAAATGAACCAACAGTAACCCAGTCTGAAAATCTGAAGGGTAAACTCTAGATATAGGGATCGTCTATGTTCAGCTCAAAAGGACACCGTCCGTCTACGAATTGAATTAAGAAAACTCATCTTTCCAGAAACTGAGTGGAAACTTTGGAAGAAACAGGACATTTTCTGAGTGTCTAGGTAAGTTATTCAACTTTAGTGAATATTTATATTTGAGGCCTATGATTTCATTATTCAGAACTGAAATTTGCATTTTTTCTGTATAGCTAGTCATACTTAAATCTCCTGGTAGGCTAATGCTGATGTTAGCTAACTGTTGCCAATGTAGCTAAGGTACCACCATGCACGCTTATGTTAGCTACATTCATGATGAGAGCTCTGCCCAAATTCATTAAATTTATTTTTTAATGCTAATTTGGTGCAGCCTATTAAAACCAAATTATCTATGTATGTTAGTAGGAATGTGCAATTATTTCGGAAATTGGAGTCCAAGAAAACGGCATTTTTGGAGTCTGTATAAATTCCACCCGGTCATTGTGGTGGTGTCAGTTAAGATTACGTTATTCTTCCAGACATAAAGTATTACTTTAAAGTATTTAGTAGTACGATATTTTAGTATCTGCTGGATGGCTGACTGGATATAACAGCATGGATGTAAGTTAGCTGCAGCAGGCACAGTTGCTGTTCTGTATTCAGAGTTGGTTCAACCAATCACTTAAGTATTTTGCAGCGCGGAATTTTCTGTCTGTCCTTCTGACGATCAGAACCGGACACCGGCGCACATTCTGCTGCAGCTAGCTGGCAGCAAGCAACGCTCTCTCGGCTCGCAGGGAGATGTCTCCTGGTAGCCAAAGTTAGTGTAATTTAGCATAGCTTAGTATCTCCGGTCTGTTTTTTTCGCTTTGTCTCCCAGACTCTGTTGTGTCTGATTCAACAGCGCGATATTTGCCCTCATAATATTAAAGAATTTTTATATCAAGCATTCTGGTAATACGAGCGCCGCCTGTACAGGCGGCAGCGTGAGATGCACAGAGTTCAGATGGTCAATGCTCACGCTACGAAGCATCAATCCTAACTTGTAGCGTACCAGCATGATGGAGAGAAACTCAACTAAAAGCCTCTACCAAGCATTGTCACCCAAATGAAACATAATTCATACCCCAAGAAATTCTATGGGCATGTAATGAAAACACAAAAAAAGCGTATGTCCACTTTAGTGCTTCTGTCAATTTCACCACTTCACGCAAACCACACTAGCTTGGTATCATATGAAAGCAGAGAATCCGCTGATCACGAAGATATCTGCCTCCTCACTGTGCGGCGGTGAGCTAGCAGTTAAAGAGAAGCAGAAAAAACTTCGCAAAATCATGAAGTATGTCTTTGCTGTTTCCTGATCAGAAGTTATATTCCAGCTCGAAAAAAACGCTGCTAATGTCTCCTCCTATGACTTTGTGTTAGTTTAAGACCAATCACGAAGGTACTGGTTGTTTACATGAAGAGGAGGGGGTTTCTAGAGTGGAGGGAGCGCGATATACTATCTCTGGGGTTACTTCCTTCTGGATCGTCATTGGTGTTTCTATGGTGAATTTTGCAGCCCCTGGATTCTCTTGACTCTGACTGGTCGATAGAGGTGTCGATCATCAAAATCAAACAATGGGTTGCTGAGATATCGACCAGTGTAACTGCGGTGTTAGTTTGAGCGCTCCTTCTCATTTACACATGAATGGGCAGAGCACACACACAGGTAACGGCTGTCCAGCTCGAGGCATTCTTTACTGGTTTTACTTTCATTTCGTCATTTTATAAGAGATAAGGACAATAGAAAGCAGAAAAAAACGCTGAAAAAGTGTTTTCAACAGAGGAGGTTTTCTCTATGCTTGTACTAAATAGCGATATGGTGTCCAGGTGCACCCAATTGAGCGCCTGGAAATACTTTTGTTAAAACATCTGTAAAACAGCTCAGGTTCATTTTTTATAATTTTTGAAACCTTTTCTGCTAGGCTGAATTAGTGTAATGAACATGTAAATGAAAAATGACTAATTTAACATGTTTGCAGACAGACAGACAGACAGACAGAGAAACAGAGACATGACAGACAGACAGACAGACAGACAGACAGACAGACAGACTATTAAGAGAATAAAAGAGATTAAAATGATATTCGTTGAGCATAGATATGTTTTTTAAATACTTTCAGATGGTTAAATATGCACTGGATCGTTGTTACTGTTCCTTACAGTTGAACATAACAGGAAGGTTAAATCACTTATTTTGGAAAAATGTGATGCGGTTTCTTCAGAAAATGCTTTTCCTAAGTTTAACTGTTTTTCCCCACTGGCAAACTCATGATGTCATAGCCATGAGGACTGCTGTCGTGCGATGCCTCCCAGTTTTCCTTGGGGATGATGGAAGTGATTTCTTCAAAGTTGGTTTTGTAAGTGTTGTGTAATTTTGTGTGTTGAAGGTTTTGCTCTGTGAAGCAAAATTTTTCACCTAATTTTTACAACCTTTCTTTTTTATACGCAGGATTCGGAAGCTATTGCAGATTTCACAGAGGTTCCTGTTGAGGTATTGACTGTTATACCTGAAGAGAGTCAGCAGCCAGGTCCAAATGCCCTGCAACTTGAACCATCCAACACTGGCATCATACTGGAAGGAAACATTGTCATGAATGACACTGAAAGGCTACTTTCCTTGTATTTGGACACATATATGTTCGTCATTTGGATTATCCAAAAAGACTTAAGAATACCTTCGACTTCATTCAGAGGGTGATGCTCAACTTGGGTGTAAGCAACCTGAGGCCAAAACTTCAGAGCTTGAAAAATGCACTTTTGCAGTAAGTTGGCATGCTGCAAGCAGATTTCAAAAAACAGTAAAGGATCCTGTGGCATAAAAAACTTCATTATATAGTTAAAATCAAATGTTTGCAACTTGTAACCACTGCAGAAATCTTATACAGTTACAGTGAGTCACAGATGGATAATTTTGTTTACCTGTAATTTCACTTTGAATTTCATCTCATTTCATCTGTTTTCCACAAACACTATATTTCTGACTCAGAATGGCATTTTGTTTAAATAAAAAAAATAATCCTGCGAACTAGTCATTCTTTTTTGTTCTTACTTGATTTATCTAAGGCAATTGGTTTCCTAAATTCAACTGAGTAAACACAACTGTAAAGTCAAACTAACTTGTCTTTCTTAAGTTGATAACACTTAGAAAAAAGTTAAATTATTTGCCATTTTTAAATTGGCACAGCTTGACAAAATTGAGTAAATACAACTAAATGTAAAGTAAACTTAACAAGTGGACATCGGTTTCCAAGACTTTTTTAAGTAAACTCAACTTGTCATATTTTACAGTGTTAAATCAGCACATTATGTGTCTTGTTCGGCATTGTCTAACAATTTATCTACACCCTCATTGCCTCCCAGCCAGGCTACTGTATTTCATTATTTACTTGCCTAAAGCAACTGTTGCTCATCTACTGTTGGTGCAGAATGCAGAAGCAAGATTTCTCACAAACACTTGATATAGAGAACATCACTCACATCACTCCAGTCCTGGCTGAATCACAAAGACTCCCCATCCACTACAATTTAGTTTAAGATTCTGAATCTTACTTTTAAATCCGGACATGGTCTGGCTTTGCTTTACATTTCAGAACTCATGACCTCTGATTAGGTTTGAATTGATTTTATGAAGTAAACGTTTGTGGATTTAAAGTAAAACTCTTAACATGCATCAGAGCGGTATTAAGCCAGTTTACATATGAGATACCACCACAATAATGGCAGAGTTTACTTCTGTCTGCAACCAACATTACTCTACGCATGATTAATGTGTAGAATATAAAACATGTAACAACACTGATATGGTACTTTAAAAAATAGAAAATACTGCATGCATTCAGAAATTACTTTTTGAATTTTAGCATGACTAAGCATGAGAGCAGTCAAAGTAAAATATAAAATGTCACAATTACTCTGACATATGACCTTACTATTCCATATCAATGATTTAACCTGTGAAAGTATAAGTGATCTTATTTAACAAATTAGTAGATACCCTTTCACTTCTGCTAATGCTTTGACTAATATGATATCATATTCATAATACTCCAGGCCTAATTCAATTTATGCTGTAATTAACACATAGATTCAATGTAATTATATTTGACAGAGACATAGTTAAAGGAGCACTTTCACTTTCAGTGAGCTCATTTTCACAAACTCTAAACACTCAGTTGATTTCACTACTGGGTGTGAGCGAGTCTACATTTTGTCTGTGTGTATTTGCAAGAGTGAGTGTGCCTATCTAAGCATAGAGTTTATACAGTGTATACGTGGTGTGTGTGGTCAGGCAGAGCAGCACACATCATCATTTAATGATGGCTTAGCAAATGGTACATGGACACTCGACAAAGATGAATGATGCTCCTGGCTGGTAGAAACTACTGCTTGACACCTCTCTCTCTCTCTCTCTCTCTCTGTCTCTCTCTCTCTCTCTCTCTCTGTGTGTCTGTCTTTCTGAAGTCTACAGTTAGTAAGCTGGAGCATCTGGGGTCCATTGGGGCAAGCGAGGCAGAGAGCAGAGCTATAGGGGCCAAGTCTTTGATTTTCCTGTCACGGCTGCTTACAATGATTAATGCCTGGACTTTGGGGCAACTCTGTGTGATTATGGGGCCCACAAGCTCCTGCTCTTCTTGTACTACTAACTGGGATTTCTGCAAATACACTTGCATGTGTGCACGCACGCACACACGCACGCACACACACACACACACACACACACACACACACACACACACACACACTCCTACTGTGAAGAAAATGTGCTGATGGTGTCTTCCAAATGGAGTGTGCATTTCCAAGGCGTGCCCACCCTGTATGAGAGCCTAAAGGAAGAAAAAAAAAAAAACCCACGACATTGTGCATCGAAACTAGCAGATCTTTACAGATACTTGTTCAGTGCCTGTTCAAAACAAGTCTGTTTGGAATGGGCTGATTGCTTGGCCTCCAGTAATGCTGCTTCCAGCTTTCTCAATATCATTGACCCACAGAGAATCCCCCCAGTTCTTGAGTTTTAGATTACAGCGGTCCCAGGCCCACAGTTTTAGACGTATGCGTGCATATGGCTAAATGTTGGGCCTGGCCCAACATTTAGCCATATGCATGCACCATTTAAATTTTCCTTTTTTAAACTTTATCAGCAACATAGCCATATTACAATACGCCACCAGGTTTAGAGAGTTAGGTGTTTTTAAAACATCATCTAAATTATTGACAATAATATTGATTATTGTTATTTCTGATTTTGTTAAAATACATTTAATTGACTGTGGACAAAAGGCAAAACTCTGCACTTGAAAAGCAAAATTGTCAATTGTTTTATGTATTAAAAATATCAAAATAGGCAATTTAAAAAAAAAGATTTACTAACAATATCAGCATTTGAGATGCCCTGCCATTGAAGTCTAGTTCTAAAAAGCTCTTCATCCAGACCCATCAGTGAATGAATGAAATCTTTATTGCTATTACGTTATTATTGATGAAACTCATAAATTCATCCTGAAGCTAGCCAGCTGCCCAGAGTTATAGCAGGTGCCTCCCTGAAGCCACAGTCCCTGTCATGCTAGATAAACTCCCAGGGCTGCTGTGCTGACTTCCATCCTCCGCAGTTCCCACACTGGTCCATGGAGCAGAATCCCCAGCAGTCATATTTGGCTCTAGTTCATCAGCAGCACTCACAATCCTGGTCTTATTAACAATTTCCATCTGTTTTGGGATTGTTCCTCTCTCTTCAGGTCTGACAGAGTCCACCCGAACTGCCTGGGAAGTCACATGCTAGCGGTGCACTTGCAGCCTGCTGTACACTCTGCTCCACGTGATTGACTGTTTACATTCCATACCTTCTCCCTGGAACCTCCATCTCCACTGAAAGTGGCCCTTCAGAGTACTGTTTTCCTTGCTAGCTCCCCCCACCTCCCTCATCTGTCATTAAATCTATCAGGGGGAATTTTCTACACACAGACCATTATAGGGGGAAATAATAACAATTTACATCCTATTTGCTGTAGGCATTTCCTTCTACCTCTGCTCTAACACTAAACAACTTTGGCCTCTTGAATGCCAAATCTCTTGGTAATAAGTCCTTTATCATTAATGATTTTATAGTTTCTATTGATCTGGACTTTTTTAAAGATTACTGAGGCATGGCTGTCTCCAGGGGACACTGTTCCCCCGATTGAGGTTACACCCCCTAACTGCATATTTTCATAACTGCAGGTGCTCTGACTTTTTTAGAAGTCTGGTCTTAAGTGCCATCCTGTTACTTTTAGGGATTTCATTTTCTTTTAAGTTTTAAGTTTCTTAATTACTTACGCTTCCCCTTTACTCTGCATCTTAATTTATAAGCCACCTAAATCACCAAGGTGCTCATTCATATTTGTTGTCTTTCACCTCTCATTTTTTAGATTTTATTCCATTATTTTAATCACATGCAATCTTTTGATGGGACCAAGCGTTCTATAGCTCACACCTTAGACCTGGTGCTCTTATTTGTTTTTTTCTCTCAAGTGTTTTATTTGGTGGAAATGTTTGTAAATGACCATGAAGCTGTTTTTTCCACTACAGCTCTCTATTCTTAATCTCCTCCATACAACACGTTCAATTTTAAATGAGAAACCTAAAATCAAATGCCCTCAACTGGCTGAACGATCGCAGTTGAGTCCTTAAAAGAAGATTGAAAGAAAGAAAATTGACAATGAAAGGTCAAAAATTCCAAAATGGCACGTTACTCCCTTAAAAGCCACATGTTAATATATCAACATTTAATGAGCTGAACTGATAAAGAAATAACCACAATCCTGCAGTTCATGTTAAGGTAACTGATTCTGTTATTATGGTCCCTCCATTTCTTCTGGCTTTTGGTTCTTTTCCAGACAGTTTTGGGCATGCAATTCACCAACTGCTTGAAAAACCTAATTTGGACACCCCATGTTAGGCCAATTTTTTATTTATTAATTTTTTTAACCTAAGGTTCTGGAGAAAGTAATTTTATTCTAACTGATATCTTTTATGAAGATTAATAGTGTTTTTCGCAGTTTCCAGTCTGGTTTGAGAGCACTTCATAGTAATGAGACAGCATTTGTTAAGGTTGCTAATGACCTGCTGCTGACTGCAGACAGAGGCAACTGCATGGTTGTAGTTTCCTCAGATTGAAATGTCGTCATTGACACAGTCGATCACAGCATTCTCTTACATGGTTTGGAGACTTTGGTAGGGCTCGACTAGCTAACCCTGATAGTGCTCCAAACTCACTGCATATGGCACTCAACTCTATTGCCGTTCAAAAAAGGAAATAATGAAACAAAGCAGTTTAGGTCCATGACATACCTGCCAAACTTGCAAATCATAGCAAACATTGCACAAGCCTAAAAGGAATTGGCATTCCATCAGTATGGAAGAATTTCATGAGTCTTACAACACATTGGAAGGCCCTGCACGATGACAGGGCAGCCTATTAGTCATTGTTAACACAGGAAAATAAAAACAACCCTAGTTTCTTTTCAGCACTGTGCCAGGCTGCCAGAGGGTCATAACTCTATTGAACCATGTATTCCCATAGCCCTCAGTAGTAACAACTTCATGAGCTTCTTTAATGATAAAATTGTAATTATCGGAGACAAAATTCAGCACCTCAACACAGGAACTTTAGAAACAGCTGTAAATCTGATATATATTTAGATTGCTTTTCTCCCATTCACCTTCACCAACTATCTCAAAAAATATCATACTGCTAGGCATGACATATACCTGTCTTTATCAACAGGCCATGTACCAGTCCTTTAAACTAGCTGTAATTAAACCTCTTCTTAAAAAGCTGACCTTTATCCAGGGGTGTAAGCCAACTATAGACCTAAATCTAACTTCCCCTTTCTCTCTAAAATCCTTGACAAAGCAGTCGCCAATCACTTGTGTAACTTTCTTCATAGTGACAGTTCATTTGAGGATTTTAAGTCAGATTTTAGAGTGCATCATAGCACTGTTATGGTTATGAAACCAATGTGGGTTTAGCTGGACTCAAGGGGCAGATAATCAACAGGAGAGCTAAGGGAGCCGTTTGACACAAACGGTTCATTAACAATAACAAATAAACCAAAACACTACCAAAATCCCAAATAACAGGAGAACACAAAATCAGCCCAAGAAAACTATACATCCGCTACACCGTGGTGAGCGGGTAGGAAGAAAAAACACTAAAGACAAAAAACAAACCTGGGACGCTATACTATGGTAATCAAAAACAAAGACAAGATCTGCACGCAGGCGACTATGAAAACGAAACTCGGTAACAAGGAAGCTATGGTCACAGGAAAAATGACTGGAAAGTCTCAGCAAGTTGCTCTGACAATCTGGCAGTGTGCCGACTCTGGCATGCTGCTTAAAATACAAGACGAATCAGTGGAGATCAGCCTCAGGTGCACCATCTGCTTGTCGCACCACCAGGCCACACCTCCACTGCAGACACGGAGAAAAAGGTTAACCTTAACCCTAACACAAACAACCACACAGAGAGACAACACCAAATCATAATAACACAGACTCTAACAGCACCACCTCCTCAAGGGACGACTCCTGGCGTCCCACCAGACCTACAAGGGTTGGTTCGGTGGAAATCCCAGACTAGGTCAGGTTCCAAAATAAAACTTCAGGGAACCCAAGAGCGCTCCTCCAGACCATAACCTTCCCAGTCCACCAGATACTGGAGTCCCCTACCCCGCCACCAGACATCCACCAAACGCCGCACCCCGAAAGCCGGGTGGTCGTCAATGGTCTGGTGGGGGGGGGTTGGAAGGCGAGCACAACCGGCTGGAGGCAACAGGTTTTAGCTGGGAGACATGAAAGGTTGGATGGATCTTCATGGTAAGCGGGAGCTTTAATCGAACAGCAGAGGGGGAAATAATACGGTCTGTGGTGAATAAGACAATGTACAGGGGAGCTAACTTACGGGACTTAACCCGGAGAGGGATATCCTTAGATGAGAGCCAAACTTGTTGCCCCACCCGGTACTCCAGGTGCCAGGGCGCACCGTCTGTCCGCCACCCTCTTGTTGTGGTCAGTGGTGCACAGCAGGGTCACCCATGTGTCTCTCCACACCTTGCGGCACCACCCCATGTGTTCCTGGACCAATGGCACCGCTATCCACCCCTCCTGATTGGGCAACAGCGGCAGCTGGAAACCCAGCGATGCCTCGAAGGGAGAGAAGTGGGTCGCCAAAATGGTCAGGGCATTGTGCGCATACTCAATCCACAGGAGGTGCTCTGCTCAGTCTGAGGGGTTTTGTGCAGCCACAAAATGCAGCATGGCTTCCAGGTCCTGGTTGGCCTGCTCTGTCGGTCCGTTCGTCTGCAGGTGGTAGCGAGCAGCACAAAAATTTCTCCACACCTGAGAGAAAAACTGTGGGTCGCTGTCAGAAACAGTATCAACAGGAATTCCATGTATACGGAAAACCTGTTGGACTAAATGACCAGCAGTTCCTTTAGCCGATGGTAACCCAGCTAACGCCACAAAATGGACCGATTTAGAGAACTGGTCCACGATGGTAAGAATTGTATCGTTACCTTTGGACCGTGGCAATCCCGTAACAAAGTCCACCACGATGTAAGACCACAGGTGGTGGGGGGGGGCTGGAGGAGACCGGAGGGAGCACGATGCGACGCCTTGCCCCGGGCACACAATGCACATGCCGCCACAAATTCCCAGATGTCTATCTCCATGGCTGGCCACCAGAATATCCTTCTGAGGAACAACAGGGTTCAGGCCGTGTCAGGATGGCAGGCCAGTCTAGATGAATGCCCCCACTGCAGTACCTGGGAGTGTACCCCAGCGGGGACAAAGAGAGCATGGAGAGGACCACTACCAGGGTCCAGCTCCACCTGCCGGGCATCGCAGGCGACAGCCTCCATGTCCAAGGAGACCGCAGCCACTACACGGTTCATGGGCAGGATGGTCTCAGGTTCCTCCTCCGTGTCAGCCTCCGCCAGCCCGAACTGCCGGGACAAGGTGTCGGGCTTAGTGTTGCAGGACCTGGGTTGGTAGGTCAGCGCAAAGTCAAATCGACTGAAAGACATGGCCCACCTGGCCTGGCATGAATTCAGTCTCTTGGCTGTTTGGATGTACGCCAGGTTTTTGTGGTCCGTCCAAACAAAAGGCTGTTCGGCCCCTCGAGCCAGTGAAGGCACTCCTGAGAGAACATGAAGAACATGACAACAACATGAGAACATGCACAGCAGTGAACAGAGTCTTGATACGTTGAACGCCTACTCTGCCTCCTCCGACCAGGTGAACCTCAGTTTAGTGGAGGTGAGGCGGGTAAGCGGCGCCACCATGCAGCTCAAGCCTAGTAGAAATTGGCAAATCCCAGAAACCGCTGAAGCTGCTTGCGGTTGGTTGGTGTGGGCCACTCAGCCACCGCCTGCACCTTCAGTGGATCGGCCCTGATCTGCCCACTCTCAATGATATAGCCAAGGAAGGGAACTGATGACAGGTGGAATGCACACTTCTCAGCTTTGATGAACAGTCTGTTCTCTTGAAGTCTTTGAAGCACTAGGCGCACGTGTTGGACATGTTCATCCTGGTTGCGAGAGTAAATCAAAATGTCATCCAAATAAACAAACACAAACTGGTCGAGACAGTCCCTCAATACGTCGTTAACTGGGGCCTGGAAAACAGCGGAGGCATTGGTGAGCCCGAAAGGCATCATCAGATACTCAAAGTGCCCTAACGGCATATTAAAGGCTGTCTTCCATTCATCCCCTTTTCTAATACACACTCGGTGGTAGGCTTCTCTGGTCTACTTTAGAAAAGACCATTGACTCCTGGAAGGGCTCTAATGCAGGCGAAAGAAGTGGTTGGGGGTACTTATTCTTCATGGTTATGTTATTTAAACTCCAGAAATCAATACACGGGCGAAGCGATTTATCCCTTTTCTTCACAGAGAAAAAACCCATAGCCTCCCGCTCAGGTTTCGATAGGCTGTACATGCGACTGGAGGGTAACGGGGCAAGGATAGGGCCCTATTCTTCCCCCGTTAAAAACTTTGGCTAGGTCATGATAGACTTTAGGGACAGAGGAGAGGTCCGGGGGGGGGGGGATCTCAGCTCCAGCCATGGGAGGAATGGCCGAACAGGGATGACATAACACCACGCGAGCTGATGGAGAAGACAAGATTTTAAATCATAGTGTCTTGTGATGATTACCAGAAATGACTAATTGAAGGGGTGCAGTATGGTGGGTGATGGTGGTGAGAAGCTTACTGTCTAGTGCATTTACACTGATTCTTTCCTTTCTAATGGAATAAGGGGAATACCAGCCTGAGTCGAGGAAATTATCCTTGGCCAGAGTCTCCCAAAAATGCGTAGTGGCCAAGCGCCACTAGTGGAGGTTAATGTGGCCTGTAGCTCAAAACAAGGATGCGTGGGCGTCATGGGACTGGTTTGGCCCGACAGTATGCCAACTTTCACTGCCGGGCCAGCTCTTTTGGCTGAATGTGGCACTGGGCAACACGATGAGTCATGTCCCCGCAATAAAGACAAGCCCCGGAGCGGTGCTGATTTAACCTCTCTGCCAGAGTGAGCCGACTGCAACCCAAATGCATGGGTTCCTTTCCCGGGAGGGAGGCGGGAATGAGGAGCACTCCGTGGCTGAGCACCTGGAGCTCTCCACTGCAGAGGCGTGCCTCTGACCCTCTCAGTGGCGCTCACGCAGCCGGCTGTCTAGGCAGATGGCAAGGTTCACTAGAGCCTCAAAGTCAATGGGAATATCCACAATCATGGGTCAGTTCAGAGAAGAATTAGACATTGACAATACACTCTAGTGCTGTCACAATACCAAAATGAATACTCACGGTACGATACCAGCCAAAGTATCACGGTTCTGGGTAGTATCACAATACCGCAGCCTTTTTTTAATCATTATTTATATCTTCTTCTGTCTTAGTTCTTGGTATCTTGGTATATCATTTTAGGTCCTTTTAATTTTTTTTTTTTTAGCTTATTTTACCTGTTCATAAACTGAACAGTAAGTAAGTAAGTAAACTTTATTTATATAGCACCTTTCACAGGTAAAAGCCACAAAGTATTTCACAATAAGTTAAAATAATCACACACAAAAAAATAAACAGAAATGCAAAGATGCCTGTTTAAACAGTCCCATTTCTAACTCTGATGTTAAATGCAGTAAAGTCAACTAAACTCCTGTTTAGACAGACATGTACCAGCATCTTCACATCTCTCCTCTGCCATCCAGTGTGAGTGACTCCTCAACTCACAGCTTGTCAGCAGCTAAATGAGCTGATTACTTACTGTAGTCATATTGATGTGACTGATGGGCATATTTATGCTGAAAACAAGGATATCTTATGTGGGATTGTGATTTTATCCTGTATGCTCTACGTTCTGTAAAGCGTCTTTGGGTCTCTAAAAATCGCTATATAAAAAGGATGAATTATTATTATTATGTTATTCCTTTGTAGTAACTGTGCTACAAACTCTTCTGTGGCTAGGGCCAAATTAATCAAAACTCTCATATCTGCGATCTAGACTGTGATTTGCTAGAACCTCGTATTTTAGCCAACAGTATAGATAGCAGACATGAGAGCATTTAGATTATTTATTATAATTTTTATTTCTGGTCCTTAGTGTCTTCAATTGATTTGAACAAGGAGTTAAATCTGTAGGACAATGTCTGGATCAAATTTGTAAGATCAAACAGAGTGTACATTTACCATTATCCATAGCCAATAAGGAATCTAAATTGTCCAATAGTAGAATTAAGTTGTTACTGTGTGAAATTATTAAGACTTTGTAAGCACATTAAACCTGATTGAATCTGTGGTATCACATATGGTATAAGGGGGTGGAAGTACAACTATGTAATCAAATGGATGAAACTTTTTATTTTTAATTCAATTTCTTCTTATTATTTTTAATTCAAATTCAACTTCTTGAAGAAATTGTGAAAGTTGACTGACTAGTGCTTTTATATCTTGGTTTCATCCTGTCACTAACCTGTGCGTGATGCTTCAGGCATTTTGTTCATGAGCTCCTGGATAAGGTCCTCTTTCTTTGTGAACTGTTCCTGGAGAAAAGCCTTGTCCAACTTCAATATTTCAATCGTCTCCTGTTGTAACCCAACTTTTTGTTTTTCAGCTTCCAGAAGCTTTTTGAACATTTCCACTTCATGGACAGCAATTGGTGCACCAGTATCTGCACAAAACAAAAGGAATAAACAAACAGAAGTAACCAAACCATTAATTGCATTGTTTGACATTAATTTACATATACTTTCACAATACCACAGTTGTTTCCAGGGTAGCATGTTCTATAGCCTTTAGGACTTCATACTATCGAGCACCATTTTGTATGCCCAAGCACTTTTTGGGATTCCTTCATCTAAGACTACTGAGAACAGACTGAGAAGTGTTTCTTATTGTTCAGGTTGATTGAGATTGACCCTCCTCAACATGAAACAATAGAGTGACCTCAACTTCACATTCCCTATAGGTAACATCAGCTTAGTTAAATATAGGCCTACTTACCAGTATTTTGGGCAATACTAATACTGGCATTTGCATCTGATATTGGAGTAGCAGCTGGCTTTTTTCTTCTACTCATGGCTGTGAAGACAATAACAAATCATCAAAGAAGATGGATGAATACAAGTTATAGGATTTGTACACATTTTTCAAGTTCAAACACAAGCACTTTTCAAGCACTTTAAAGGCTCATTTTAATTTTTTTTCGTCCGTCCGTCCGTCCGTCTTCTCCCGCTTCATCCGGTGCCGGGTCGCGGGGGGAGCAGCCTGAGCAGGGACGCCCAAACTTCCCTCTCCCTGGACACTTCCCCCAGCTCTTCCGGGGGGATCCCGAGGCGTTCCCAGGCCAGCCGCGCGACATAATCGCGCCAGCGTGTCCTGGGTCTTCCCCGGGGCCTCCTCCCGGTGGGACATGCCTGGAACACCTCCCTTGGGAGGCGTCCAGGGGGCATCCTATATAGATGCCCGAGCCACCTCAGCTGACTCCTCTCGATGTGGAGGAGCAGCGACTCTACTCTGAGCTCCTCCCGGATGACAGAGCTCCTCACCCTATCTCTAAGGGAGCGCCCTGCCACCCTGCGGAGGAAACTCATTTCAGCCGCTTGTATCCGGGACCTCGTTCTTTCGGTCATGACCCAAAGTTCATGACCATAGGTGAGGGTAGGAACGTAGATTGACCGGTAAATCGAGAGCTTCGCCTTTCGGCTCAGCTCCTTCTTCACCACGACAGACCGGTACAGCGACCGCATTACTGCTGCCGCTGCACCGATCCGCCTGTCAATCTCACGCTCCATCCTTCCCTCACTCGTGAACAGGATCCCGAGATACTTAAACTCCTCCACTTGAGGCAGGAACTCTCCCCCAACCTGGAGGGAGCAAGCCACCTTTTTCCGGTCGAGAACCATGGCCTCGGACTTGGAGGTGCTGACTCTCATCCCAGCTGCTTCACACTCGGCTGTGAACCGCCCCAGTGCATGCTGAAGGTCCTGGGTCAATGGAGCCAACAAGACAACATCATCCGCAAAAAGCAGAGACGAAATCTGCCGGCTCCCGAACCAAACCCCCTCCGGCCCCTGGCTGCGCCTAGAAATTCTGTCCATAGAAATAGTGAACAGAACCGGTGACAAAGGGCAGCCCTGCCGGAGTCCAACGTACACCGGGAACAGGTCCGACTTACTGCCGGCAATGCGGACCAAGCTCCTGCTCCGGTTGTACAGGGACTGTACAGCCCTCAACAGAGAGCCTCCAACCCCATACTCCCGGAGCACCTCCCACATAATGACTCGAGGGACACGGTCGAAAGCCTTCTCCAAGTCCACAAAACACATGTGGACTGGTTGGGCAAACTCCCATGAACCCTCAAGCACCCTGTGGAGGGTATAGAGCTGGTCCAGTGTTCCACGGCCGGGACGAAAACCGCATTGTTCCTCCTGAATCCGAAGTTCGACTATCGGCCGGATTCTCCTCTCCAGTACCCTGGAATAGACTTTCCCAGGGAGGCTGAGGAGTGTGATCCCCCGATAGTTGGAACACACCCTCCGGTCCCCCTTTTTAAAAAGAGGGACCACCACCCCAGTCTGCCAGTCCAGAGGCACTGTCCCCGACTGCCACGCGATGTTGCATGTCAACCAAGACAGTCCTACAACATCCAGAGACTTAAGGTACTCAGGGCGGATCTCATCCACCCCCGGTGCTCTGCCACCGAGGAGCTTGCAAACCAACTCAGTGACTTCAGTCCCGGTGATGGATGCACCGACCCCCGGGTCCCCAGTCTCTGCTTCCTCTACGGAAGACATGACAGTGGGATTGAGGAGATCCTCGAAGTATTCCTTCCACTGCCCGACAATATCCCCAGTTGAGGTCAACAGCTCCCCGCCCTCACTGTAAACAGTGTTGACAGCAAGCTGCTTCCCCTTCCTGAGGCGCCGAACGGTTTGCCAGAATTTCTTCGAGGCCGACCGATAGTCCTCCTCCATGGCCTCCCCGAACTCCTCCCAGACCCGAGTTTTTGCTTCTACAACCGCCCGGGCTGCCGCACGCTTGGCCCGCCGGTACCCGTCAGCTGCCTCAGGAGTCCCATGGGCCAACAAGGCCCGATAGGACTCCTTCTTCAGCTTGACAGCATCCCTTACTTCCGGTGTCCACCACCGGGTTCGAGGGTTGCTGCCACGACAGGCACCGGCGACTTTACGGCCGCAGCTACGGGCGGCTGCGTCAACAATGGAGGTGGAGAACATGGTCCATTCGGACTCAATGTCTCCAACCCCCCTCGGAATCTGGTCGAAGCTCTCCCGGAGGCGGGAGTTGAAGGCCTCCCTGACAGCGGGTTCGGCCAGACGTTCCCAGCAGACCCTCACAGTACGTTTGGGTCTGCCAGGCCTGTCCCGCTTCCTCCCCTGCCAGCGGATCCAACTCACCACCAGGTAGTGATCAGTTGACAGCTCAGCCCCTCTCTTCACCCGAGTGTCCAAGACATACCGCCGAAGGTCAGATGATACGACTACAAAGTCGATCATTGACCTCCGGCCTAGGGTGTCCTGGTGCCACGTGCACTGATGGACACCCTTATGCTTGAACATGGTGTTTGTTATGGACAAACTGTGGCTAGCACAGAAGTCCAATAACAGAACACCACTCGGGTTCAGATCGGGGAGGCCGGTCCTCCCAATCACACCCCTCCAGGTATCACTGTCGCTACCCACGTGAGCGTTGAAGTCCCCCAGCAGAACAATGGAGTCCCCGGTTGGAGCACTTTCCAGTACCCCTCCCAGGGACTCCAAGAAGGCCGGGTACTCTACACTGCTGTTCGGCCCGTAAGCCGAAACAACAGTGAGAGACCTATCCCCGACCCGAAGGCGCAGGGAAGCGACCCTCTCGCTCAGCGGGGAGAACTCCAACACATGGCGGCTGAGCTGGGGGGCTATAAGCAAGCCCACACCAGCTCGCCGCCTCTCACCGTGTGCAACTCCAGAGTAGAAGAGAGTCCAGCCTCTCTCAAGGAGTTGGGTTCCAGAGCCCAGACTGTGCGTAGAGGTGAGCCCGACTATCTCTAGCCGGTACCGCTCAACCTCACGCACTAGCTCAGTCTCTTTCCCCCCCAGCGAGGTGACATTCCATGTCCCCATAGCCAGGGTCGTCATCCAGGGTTTGGGTCGTCCGGGCCCCCGCCCACGACTGCCACCCATACCACAAGGCACCGGCCCCTTCTGAACCTTCCTGCGGGTGGTGGGCCTACGGGAAGGCGGGCCCATGTCGCTCGTTCGGGCTGCGCCCGGCCGGGTCCCGTGGGCAAAGACCCGGCCACCAGGCGCTCGCCTGCGAGCCCCAACCCCAGGCCTGGCTCCAGGGTGGGGCCCCGGTAACGCCGATCCGGGCGACGTACACGTCCTTGATTTACTGTCTTTCATAGGGGCTTCTGAACCGCTCTTGGTCTGACCTGTCACCTAGAGCCTGTTTGCCTTGGGAGACCCTACCAGGGGCATCAAGCCCCGGACAACATAGCCTCTAGGATCATTCGGGTACTCAAACTCCTCCACCACGATAAGGTGGCGGTTCAAGGAGGAGAAAATATAATTTTTTTCCAGCATCTAAATTACATATTTACAAAGCATGATCAGTCAAGTCAGACCAGCAGGTGGCCCATCTACCCATAAAGATAAAATGTAAAATATTGGTACTTTTCCCTCAAAATTTTGTGATTTTTTCTCTAAATTTTGACATTTCCCCTGAAAATTATGACTTTTCTGAACAACAAATATATATATTTTTTCAAAATTTCTCTACAGATATTTTCAAGAAATTCGCTATTCGTCATCTTTGCATTGATTTTTGTTCTTCATGAGGGAAAATTAAATTTCAGGGAAAAAGTCACAATATTCAGTGTTTCCTCTAGGAAAACAAATGACACTTGACTGCAGATTTTATTTTTACAACCTATTTATTGAATGGCCAGTTGAAAATTGCTTTTTAAAGGCTGAATGTGTGTGTGTGTGGGTGTGCGCAAGTGCGCTGTGTAACCCCCGCTCCTCCCCCTCCTGCTCACTTCAAAGAGCCGGCTCTAAGAGCTATTTTGTTAGTGACCGACACATCACTAATGACTACCGTCATCTTCATCAGCTGTCTTTCTCTTCTTAGAGAAATATTTGAACAAGCTCATCTGAAAACGCAGTCAGCAGTTACATCATGGCGTGTAGATATTAGCTTAATGCTATCAATTAGTTTGCTCATGTTAGTGACACTGAGTTCGCACCGGGCCCAAATAACTTAAGCTACCGATATGTTACGTAATGTTAGCCGGCCATCAATATTTTGCGAATGTCTATTTAACTATTTAACCTCGCTGTTGCGAGTAGTTAACGTCGGACTCTGCTGTGAAGGTGGAGATACGCGGCGGTGGTGTATTTGTGACAATAAAAAAAGAGAAAAGAAAAAAAAAGAGAAATTTAAAGGAGCAGCGGCTAGGATTTAGGAATGGCAGCCCGCCACTCCTAAATGAATGTAGAGGAAACACTGATATTATGCAAAAATTAGTCTGGCCCACAGCAAATAGCCTTCCAAAAGTTTTGGCCCAGTCAGAAATATAGTTAAATAGCCCTGTGTTATGCTATAAACATCTACATTTATGTTTCATAATGGCAAAAGGTACATTTCAAGCACTTTCAATTACTTAAACTAAAATTCGAGCATTTTTCAGACCTTGAAAACACAATAAAATTCAAGCATTTTCAAGGATTTCAAGCAACCCTATGAACCCTGAAGTTGTCACATCACATCTAATAACGTTACAATTGCTCTTAATATAAGCAAAGTCCTCTGATATAAGCTAAACTTGCTATGCAAACGCTAACGTTACCCAGTTCAAAAGAGTTATGTTACCACTTAGGTATTAACAGTCATTCTCTGGTATTAATTCAAATGTATTAGATTTCTGCTTAACATGTAACATTAGCGCAATTTGCACCGCATGTGTTAGGTAGCAGCTGTACATTAAATAATAAACTTTACTTTTTTTCTGAAGTGCAACGTGTCCAGGAGAGCAAGATGCGCATCTAAAACTAGCTTAAGAGCTACCGTTAGCCATACGCCTACACTCACGCAGAACTCGCGTGAACACCTGATACCTCATGCAGACCTCGCGCGAACACCTGCTCAAAATGCAATGTGCAGGAGCTTGCACATTGCTTGCACGGGCAAGAGAGAGGATGACATTTTTGAGGCGAGAACTCACCACATTGCTGCAAGCACCAGACAGTTTGAAACACAAAATAGATGTTGTGTTGCGGATGCAGAAGAGGGGTCTTCTTGAACATCAAAAGTTTTGCAGTCACTGCAATTGTCCATTGCAGCTTGTGAAGACCAGCCGTCATGATGGCTATCAATGGTGAGCAAAAATTATCACAGGAAACTCCAGTCGTGTAAATTAAATTTAGTACATTTACTCAGGTAGTGTACAGTCTTAGGTAGCCTACTTGTACTTTACATTTTTTGTAATTAATGGATATTTATCATTAAGTAAAATTTATGAACAAAGTATGCAAAAATTAACTTTACAGTAGCTCACATTAACATTACCGCAACTAACAGACTTTTCCTTTTCCTTTTAGGAAATGCAGGAACCACTGTTCCAAAGGGCACACAGTGTCTGTTCGCAAAGGGTCCATATTCTACAGGTCACATGTATCCCTAATGAAATATGTGGAATTTATTTACAGGTTTGTAACATAATAATGTTGACCTTATTTTTGATCGATTTAAATCAATGTGTGTGTATGTGTGTGTGTGTGTGTGTGTGTGTGTGTGTGTGTGTGTGTAAACATTGTGTTTATTAAAAACATTTTTTGCAGTATAACCATGGAAGAGTTGGGCCAGCCTGGCGTCGAGCCAAAAAATGGGTGTTTGGCATGTTGGAGGTTGGACTGACGACCAGAAGGCCAGTCCTGAAGATCGTGAGAGGCCATTCAAGGCGAGACCTTTTGCCAACCATACTGTGGCATGTTAGAAGAGGCACAAGCATTGTGTCAGATGAATGGTGAGCATATCGCAGGGCTCTGACTCAACATGGGTATGGCCATTACATAGTGTGCCACTGGAGAAACTTTGTGGACCCTGTCACAAGAGCCCACACGCAGCATCTAGAGTGAACATGGCTGACCTTCAAGGCTGATATCTGGTGCCACAGAGGGAACCACAAAGCTCTTGAAAGAACACCTGAGGATGATCGAGTGGGAGTACTGGCTGGGAAGAAGCCACAGAGAAGGCATTCTTGGCCGCCTTATTCATGATATAAGAAAATACAACAAACATACAGTTTTTTGAAGGAGTCACATTTGCTAATAAAACCAAGTTTTGCAATGTTTTGTGTTGTTCTTGCATAGATTAAAAGATGTGTATTTTTTTCTACTTTTCTTAAAGCAAACCACTTATAGTGACTTATGACCAACTTGTAATGTGTTATATCAGCCTATACCCGAGCAGTTTCATCACTTTACTTGAAGCTGCCAATGACCATTTAGAGTAAATTATAATCATGTTATAATGCATCGTACCAGTGATTATGGGGCATTATAAAGACTTTTAATTTCTTGCTACTATGATAATTATAATACACTTTGATCCTTGTAACAAAAAACAGTTCGCAAGGGACCAGCAATCATGAAGTATTATAATACTTGACCTTATAAGCCATTATAAAATACCCTATAATGTGTTATGCTTATTGTTATAAAGCCTTATGATAATTTACGAGTGTTTATAATGATAGTTATACACGTTTATAAGCCAATTATAAATAGATGTATAATGCATTATCTATGTGGGCATTGTCAGCGAGTTGCTAACAGTTATAACGTATTATAATACCTGAACTTGTAAGTCATGACAAAATGTTTTATAGTTTGTTATGATTATTGTTATATGGCATTATGATCATTTATGAGTGTTTATAACTATAGTTACACAGTGTTATAACGTCATTATAACTCATTCTAAGTATAGTTATAATGCATTATAGAGATAGGCGTCAAATAAAGTGTTACCAAAAAAACTGAAATAAAATGAACTGAAATAAATCTAGTCAATTTTCATTTCTCTTGCCAGCACGTAGGTTTTGGAATTGAGGCAAAGGTAATATGAATATGGAGAGAGAGCTATCAAATTACTCTACCATCAATTGAGATAAGCTGCAAACAGCTCACAGGATAACCACTGATCGATTAGATATTAATAACCAATTTGAGAAATTATATGCAGAGCTCTACACCTCAGAGTCCAGTGATGAATATATAATTTCTTGAACAAATTGGAATTCCAAACCATCAGGACACGAGAAAAAGAAAATCTTCATTGCGCTATATCAAAAAAGTAAATCAAGCATATATATCAACAAATGAGAAGTGGTAAGGTCGTTTAAGTGGTAAGGACCTGGTGGGTTCCCCATCAAATTCTGTAAAAAAAGGAAAAAAAAAAAAAATTAGAGAAATTGGCCCCTATTCTAAGTGAAGCACTCTGAGAACCATCTCAGAAGAAGTCATTACCCACTGAGCATGACAGAAGATAGAATTTCACATCTGGAAGACATCTGGAAGTTGCTCTCAAGTGATTGTAAGGTTCTAACCAAGGTCCTCACAGTTAGGCTAGGGTTAAGATAAGGTCATGAACTCTTTAATGCATACTGATCAGACAGTATTCTTCTCAAGGTGACAGCTTTCTAGTAATTTGTGCAAAGGTGGTTATCTGTAGGTGATTAGCTCTCTTGATGCCCACAAAATGTTTGACCAAATAGAATATAATTATTTTTTCACAGCTTCACCTAAGTTTAGCTTTGGCCTGACTTTTTGATCTTGGATAGATGCCTCACCAAAGGCTTGTATTAGAACAAAATTGTCTTAATTATTTTGCCCTCTACCAAGGTAGCAGGGAAGGATGTCCTTCCTCTGCACTTATTTTTGACATAGCCATTGAGCCCCTGACTGTAGCAATGACACACAAAGCTGACTTCAGATGAGTCAGCAGAGGATTTAATTCTTTATCTCCTCCAAGCTGACCCTATCCCTAAAGTCCTAGATTTAATAACCACTTCTGGCAAAAATTTGTATTCAAAATCAACCTGTTAAACAGCATAGTATTTCCAGTTTCCCACTCAATCATCCATCTGACAGGTTAGCATTTAAAATAAAATCTGGAGGTTCTCAGTAACACCCAAGATTAATTTAAACACTATCTGAAACTAGCACTGGAGAAGGCCAAAAAGGATCTTCGTTGATGGTCATCACTCCCCATTCTTTAGCTAGAAGAAGAAACTGTCAAGATGAAAACCTTGCCATGTTGTTTGCTTTTATCACAAAATATTTTGAGAGAACTTGATGAATACATTTTTTATCTGGGATAAATCCACCCCGAGACAGAAGGCAGATGGGGGCTTTGCATTGCCAAACCTTTTTTTTTTTTTTTTTTTTACTAGTAATGGGCTTCTAATATTCAATATTCACAATCAATCAATTGTGATCAACAATACAATTACAGAATGCACCTTTAAAGCATGAACAGTTTCTCATTGTCCTTCAACAATGAAATCTGCAAAACGAAGTCCTTCAGCATTATGGCAAAGATCAGTCCTACCAGAATGATGATGGAAACAACAGTTCAGATATCTCAGGATTGTCTCATCAATTAGTTTGGCTCGCCACAACTGCACCACCACTGTTGCAGTGCAGAGGGTAGCAGCAGAAGTCCACTTCTTCAACAATTTCAACAGGGACAAAGAAAAAGACCCGGCCTGCAATAGGCCAAAAGAAAAATTACACATTTACTCTTTTAAACTTTTACACACACATTTAGGGTCTTAAACTGCTTAAACTATGGCATTTCTTACTCTGCTTCCTATGAATGTTCATTTAATCAACCATATACATGACAACTAATCAGAAATAGCAATTTAAATATTTTTGACAAACACTTCTGTATGAATTAGTTGCTTTGACCACACGTTACTCTCACCACCACCGCGCTTAAAAAAAAACAGCGGGGGGTAATTTACAGTGCATGGCCTTATGCACGGCATGTACAGAAATAACAAAGCTCAAATTAGCATCTCCATAATTATTTAACAGTAAATAACAGGTCAGTACCAACTAATTCACTCACAAAATTCACAATAAAATTCACTCACCAGAAAAGTTCAGTCATAGGCATACACTCCAACTTGTAAAGGTGCACGGCTCACAAACTCCAGGTTTTTGTCCACTTTGCATAGACAGGTGACAGGAGGACATAGTAAATAGCATTTTAGATATCTAACTTCACAAAGCAATAGCTCTTGCTCGACTTTAAATGGCTAATATGACTGCTGTTAGCAAACGTGGCGGCGACAAGTTAGCCAACACTCACGCTTTTTCCTCAGCTCAACAGCGGCATGATATCTCCACTTAATTCGACAAACTGCAAAAAAAGGGAAACTTTCTCCACTCAACCTCTTGCATCATCAGCAAAAAAATCTAAAATATCAATTTCTCCAACATAATCCAGCGTGTAAATCCTCAGAGCAATCTAAGGTGTGTCTGTGTCTGATCCCGTTTGCGCTAAAAGAGAGAAAATCGGAAATGCAAGTGAGCTTAATCGACACGGAGCGAGCTGGGCTCTGATTGGCTGGTAAGGAATATCAGCCCTGTATCATGCGCATGTCACCTGAGCTCGCCGAGTTCAGCGCTATCGTCCTCCCATGTCACCTGAATCTTTACAAACGTCACAAACTGAGCACATTAAGCTCTTTCGCCTATAATGAAATGAAATGAAATATTTTTAGATTAAAGATTTTAACCCTTTTTTAGAGTGAATGAATTTATTAATGCGCTAGTTTGTCTTTTTTAATCAACTTCTAATTTAGTTCTGCATGGAAAATATGAATTTTACTATCATCATTGTTAATTGACATTTCTGGATTACAATGTAATATTTAATGTCAAATAACTTGAGTTATATGAGCTTTTTTGCATTACGTGTTTAAATCTTGTGACAGTTTACCTGCATGTGATTCTAAGGTCCTCCTCCTTGTATATAAAGCCCTTTATAGGCTCAGACCAAGATACATTGCTAAATCCCTTGTTCATTATTTGGCGTCTAGAACATTGTGATCATCAGCTTAAATAAAATCTTTGTCTTTGTCAATTATGCCCCAAAGCTCTGGAACACACTACCCATCAGGGAAGTGAGCTCGCTAAATATTTTTAAAAGAAAGTTAAAAACTTACGTTAGCCTTTAACTAGCTATGACTTTTCTGATAAAAGCCTGAAACTTCTGCGCTTTGCCTTGCATTTATGGACTGTGGCACTTCTTTGAAATTGTTAAATTTTACTTGATTTTATGCATTCTGTGTACATTATTTTTACTTCATTTTGTTACCATTATGTAACGTTATGTTATGTTTTTATGTTCATTCTTTGCCTTCTTATGTGAAGCATTTGTACATGGGATTTCTTCATTGTAAAACACTTTGAGCTGCATTTCTTGTATGAAATACAATATTTCACACAAGAAAGGTTTATTTTGTTATTATTATTATTATTATTATTATTATTATTAGTAGTAGTAGTAGTAGTAGTAGTAGTATACAGAGCAACTCTGAGCTTTTAAAGATATGATGGTACCGGACCATTTAGGGCTTTGTAGGAAGGAATATTTTGTAGGAAGGAATACTTTTACAGGGAGCCACTGCAGAGAGGCTACCATGGGAGAATTATGATCACTTTCTCGAGTTTTTGTCAGAACATATGCAACAGCCTTTTAAGTCAGCTGAAGAGTCTTTAGCATTCTTATTTAGCATATAGTTTATTGGGGAAGCCCGATTGTAAGGAATTGCAATAATTCGGGCAAGAAGTAACCAATGCATGAACTAGTTTTCCTGTGTATTTTTGAGACGGGATGGAACTGATTTTTGTATTGTTATGAAGGTGAAAAAGGTAGTCTTTGAAATGTGTTTCATGTGTGATAGAAAGAAAATATCCTGATCAAAGATAATTCCCAGGTTTCTTGCAGTAGTGCTGGAGGCCAATAAATGCCATTCCATGTAGCTACGCCAGTAGATAATATTAGAGGTTTCTCCGCCCTCACAAGTAAAAAGAAATGTAGAAAAATACTGAATATGTAATGTTTTTGAACATGTCTCATCTTGAAAAAGTTGAGTACAACTACAGAATTCTGAATCAGTTTCAGCAGTGTCACAATATAGCAATATGTTCCCCCAAAACATTTTAGTGTAATTCAAATATCATAATGTGGACACAACTTGTAAACACTCATTAACATCACTGTGGCCAGCTAACTGACACATTTTAATCCAGCCATAATAATCTACATGGAGTAACTTTACTGTCTGACTGTGAATGTCAAAGGCTCAGAAAGCAGTGTGCCCATCTTTTCAGCCCGCCTATGATAGTGATCAGCAGCAGTCGACCATGCTTCTCCAGCAGTGAATACCTCACTATTTGATCTGGCATTAGCAGCCTTTACAAGCTTTAATATGTAGGATTATCTTCTCTTCACTTCTATGTAACACTCTTGACCTCCCCTGATCACTTAGAATCAGAGAAATGGTAGAAGAAAGGAGAGAGACAAAGACAGAGACAGGGGGAGCGTGGGTAGAGGATGGAGTGGGGAATGGAGGAAGGAAATCAAGGACAAAGACAGAATGAGAAAGAGGAGGGGAGGCAGACTGGAAAGGTGGGAGGAGGGAGTGGCAGAGGTAATTAAGGATAAGACGAAGAAAGAAGGGGAGGGGGAGAGGACATGATGATGAGAGAAGAAAGCACTTCCTAAGGTGGCAAGAAAGATGACCTAAAATGCTATGCCTATCCAACACGTCATTTTAAGTCAGTGGTTTGTGATAATGTGCCCAGGAGTCTGCAGCGTTCCCTTCCCCTTTTCAATCCACTGTTTTCACTGATTAGTGCCTCTTCTGTGGATGAAGCTGAGTCACTGAAGTCAGCAGCTGCAGCTTTTGGTTCAAATAAAAACCAGTGAGCCTCAGGCATTATTACTATGAACAAGAAAGCAGTCAGATATGCAAGCTTTAGTGAATTTAAAATGCTTAGTTGTGACAAAACACCACTCTATAGTTTTCAAATTCATCCATAATTGACCCACAGTCTGAAAGTCAGTTGATTAACTGATAAAGAGTCTGCAGCCAGGCTAGCAGCCCTGGGAGGCTGGTCTTAGGCACAGTGGGATGTTAAGCTAAAGTCATCAGCATGCTACCATGCTTACATAACATGTTTAGCAGGTGTTATGTTTACTGTGTTCACTATCTCAGTTAAGCCATTAGTTTAAGCACATCTACATTTGCTAATTTACACTAAACGCTAAAATACAGCTGATGATGTCAATGTCAAAAATGAAAAAAAAAAAAAAAAAATGTTAGCATGCCAGATGTACCTTCCCTCTCACTCCACCCATCTCCTCTGCCATTTGCCTCCTCTCTGCTCTTCCATGTGTCGAAGTGGAATAGCTATAAGCAGGGAGAGCAGCAGCAGAGGCCCACAAAGCGACCATATTGGCAGACCACCGTACAGGGAAGTGCCACTTGTTACTTTTTGGTTACTTTTTTTTAAAAAATGTTGTATATATTCTGTGTTTGTCTGTATGTTTAATTGCTACTGCAACAAAATAATTTCCCAAATTGGGAAAAATAAAGAAGCAGTCTAAAGTGTTTAAAAGAAACTTGATTAACCCATAACACTGAATGGATGAGCTGAGCAAATCACAGGCCAGTCATAGCTTTTTGAACACAGAAGATGTTGTACAGTTCGGCAAATGTAGCGCTCGTAGGTAGATGATGACCATAGTCTTGAGAATCGGAACAAGGACAAAAGGTGCTGTGGTTGCTGCTATGCGAAGGGAATGAGTGATGTGGTGTTCTACAGGAAGCCCACAGGATTGGCAGAGGAGGTGAAGGCGAGAGGCAAACCAATCCCAGGACATGGGTTTTCCCTTGTCAGTAGCAAAAAGAGGCTCTTGTTGGCTGGTTTGAGGTCAGATAGCACCTCATAAAAAACAGAGGATGAAAAGCAGAATTAGTTTCTGAAAGCAAAATGGATTATCCTCTCCTATTCTTGTCAGACTTAGAGAAGAATATAGTGAAGTGAGTGTGCATTGTTACATCTGCTATGGTAAGGTCTTGTATGCACCAACAGATGGATTTTTGAGCAGGCTTATGGAAGATGGATCCAAACAGTGCAGATAAAACTGAAAACCTGCAATAAGTCCTATGATGGAGGATGAAGTCATTGGAAGAAGCGTTAGCTGGCAGGGATGACATTTATTTGGGCCGTACATCAGTAACTCACTTATTATTGAAAAAATAAATTAAATTAAATAATGGAAGGAGCTGCGTCTGCGTACAACTTAAGCCACGAGAGATTCAAGATTTTCATTGCAAAAGAATGAGATGCCATCCCACTTGCAAAGACCAGGAGCGGAGGTCGGATCTGCAGCCTGCATCCAAGCTCACCATACCATGAAGTTTCTCTGCCGATTTTGAGGAGGTCACAGTCTGTCCAGTTTGGGGGCTTGAGGCAGACTTGAGTGTTTGCTTAATGGCCACAGATTTTGGACACAGATTAGTGGAGTGAGAGAACAAGCCACAGATTGTGCAGGAGAGTGCTTGATGGTCTGTGAAATGTCTGCTTATGAGAGCAAGGTTGACTTTCGACCAAGCCAGTCACTGGTTGAACCTCTGGATGTACATTATGGCTTTTGCAGAGAATGATTTATGGTAGTCGTAAAACAGTGTTCCTCCTGTTGCAAAGTCGAAAAGTACCACCAAGTAGGTCTCCAGCTCAGCCCTATGGGTAGAATAAACTTCACAGAATATACCAAACACAACATTGAATTCAGCCAGTTAGAGTTTTAGAATGCCTGGGGTCTATCTTTCAACATAACTGACACATCTCCACAATTCACAATACGTCTGTCATTTATCTCTGTGCACAAGATTTTAACCAGATTGATGTCATTACCTGCTAGAATCTGGCTTCTCAGTTTGGGGAAATTGTAGGTGCATGTGGAAAGTGGCACCCCCGTCGAAATTTTGACTGCAGTTCCCAGCGATCTCTGACAGTGCTGACAAGATGGGATCATCCTCCAGGGCCCGTATTCACAAAGCATCCTAAGGTTAAAAGTAGCTTTTAGTGACATCATTCTTAAAAAAAATCTTAGAATTCCTCGAATTCTAAGATTATTTTTAAGAATTTTCCCTTGGTAAAATAAAAGTTAGTCACAAAGCGTCTTAGGCCTTAAGAGAGCTCCTAAGGTGAAAAACTGTTAGGAGGTGGGAGGAGGACTTTTAAGAAGCCTATGAGTGTCTTAAACAGACAAGATGGGGGAAAGACCGAAAGATCTTAAACTTGATCTTAAACTTGCTAAATTTTACTCTGTAGCACCTTGAGATTGCCCGAATATAAGGTGCATTACAAATAAAATTTATTATTATTATTATTATTATTATTATTAGTAGTAGTAGTAGTAGTAGTAGTAGTAGTAGTAGACAACCTATTCCACCTCCTGCATGAGACAGTGGGGTACTTAAGCAGCTCCTTCACTAACAGACTACTGCATCCAGTGTGTAAGAAAGAACACTACTGCAGGTCCAGCTGTTAGACTGTTTAACTCCATGTAATTTTGCACTGTGCTGATGCTGTTTTTCCCAATTCTTCATCGTGAACCTACTGTTTTGTTTTTTTTTTGTTTTTTTTTTGCATTACTGTTATCCGTGCTAATACATGCTCACATTATCCATAACTTCTTGTGCAATTTTTAATTTGTTGTACATTTATTCCAACTGTGCCATATTGGCAACAGTATTTTTATGAACTGTTCATATTGTGCATATACATAGAATCATGCATTTCAATGTTCTTTCTATGCAACAGTATTCCTCAAATACGATTCAACATAATACATTGGTAGTTTTTTCCATAAGAATATTGGCAATAGTTTTTTTTATGGCAACAGTATTATTCTGTATCCTATATATGCTTTATCTTAACCCTTCTGTGCCACTGTTTCTGCTGTTTTTTTTTTTCTTCATTGTGGATGTTCTCCAAGAATAATGAAAAAGTTCCTCATAAGAAGTTCCAACTGCAGAATAAAAGAATGTTGACTCTTCTTGGAGTCTGGGCACTGGTCATTTGGCTAATTCTGGGAGCTCTTAAAGTTTTACTTGCCAGGTGAAAACTCTGGCGAATGGGGACAGTGTTCTCTTTACAATTGGTGTCCTCTGCTTTGGATACCTGCTGAGAATCCATGATGCAGTCGATCTGCCATGGATCCTTATCATTGATGGGGTTGGACGAGCAGCAGGTAGGTTGAAGCACACACAACAGTCTTGTTCTCATATAGGACAGCAAAACAGCTTGCAGAGGAAGCTGTGAGGGTAAGGAGGCTATGATAGCTTAAATAGAACACCTTGTTTGAGATGTGCCAATAGGAAGCAAAGCAGACAATCAGCTGAACTGTCAGCTGACGTGGGCTGGTTTGAGATTGGCTGAGCCATCAGCCGATGACCTCCGTGGCCTGCCTGAAATTGCGCTATGCTTCTTTTTTTTTTTTGTCAGTCCACACACAGAACCTTCAGCTAGCGGACTGATCAACATACCTGTTGAATTTCAAATTCAGCTAATATCAACAATCTTTCTTCAGGATGACTCAACCTACCTTTAATTGTCACATTTCAGATAAGTTGTCAGCAGTTCCACCAGAGAGCTAAAATTATCTGTCATACGACAAATAAATCAGCAATAAGAAAAACCTACAAAAAATTAGTACAACTTTTTGTAGCAGAACTTTACTTTTGTTGTTTTTGATGTCCCATGAACCATCTCACATCTGCTCAAATCTATCTTGTGACCCTTTGGAAAGGCCTGACCTCTAGGCTAGATACTACTCATAGAGAACTAACTATTGATAAAGTACTGCAGGTAAAACTAGCTCCAACTCCAGTGGTTACAATAGTAAAATGTTCCCTATGCCTTGTTGTATCAGTATTTACAATCTTATAATGTCAGATAGAATAATGTACCTTTTTGATACTTCATGTACATTTTCCTGATTATACTTTTCTACTCCTACTCAAGTAGACGTTTGAAGGCAGGACATTATTTGTAATTGAGTATCTTTTCATAGGTACTTTTACTTAAGTAAAGGACCAAAATGCTTAATCCACCACTGCCAGCTAACTGTCTATTCATCTGCACATGAACCAGAATTTAGCAGAAAATAGTGGAATTTCCTGCAGAGGCCAAAAGTTCGATAAAACAATGAGAGTTTTTGAAAAAGAACATACTCCATATTGGGTTTTCTACCACTTTAGGTAAACATAATCATTTGTGTTCCTCCTTTTCTTGTTGGCAAGTCTGTGAGTGTGTGTGTGTGTCCTATATAGCATCATAGATTACCGTGGAAGCTCCCAAATGTGAATATGTCTACGTCAACAGTGTGAAATAGAGCAGTTAACTTCAGGCTCCGTCAGCTGCTCACTCAACCTTCCTGAACAAATAGGGATGAGGTTCAAAAACCTTGATGCTGGTATCAGCAAGACAAAATATGACAGAGCCTCCATTAGCCCCTGAGCTGTCCTCAATATACTGCAGACAGGTGTTGAGTCTATTGTACTGCTGCTGACTTCACAAAGTATGGGAATAACAGGGGCGGAGCTATGGGCGGGCATGGGCGGGCCTACACCCGCTCTGATTGACAGCTTGCCCGCCCAATCATGTGGTGTGTATTTTATCTAGAAATTGTTTAAAACAGTAGAATTATAACAATAATCCTGATAACTAATTAAAAAGTTAAGTGTGTTGGTGTGTTTTCATTGGTCAATGAAACATCAATGTAGCACTATTGCTCTCTGGCGCCAACCAACAACGTTAACGTTAGCTATGTGGTATCGACTGCGCTGCTTTAGTAAGGTATGGCTAAACAAGTTTCACTCACTCTTATTCTTAAAAAACCTCGTACTACTACTGAGATCGAGAATGATTTGGACTACCAGGTACTGGATAAGGAGCAGTCTGTGGATCGTGATGGAACAACTGCTGGCTCTGAGAATGAAGGGGACATGATGAACTCAGAACCAATGACCTCCACTGATGCTAGCCGGCAAGCAGATCTGCCCACTCCCTTGGCTAGCTCCCTTGGCGCTAATCGACAATCACTGCCACCCTTGTTTGCACCATCAGATCTGTCAGCCCTGGGGGAACCTGCGACCCATTCACAGCTACAGGCATCCCCTATACCAAAATAGATGGGACACTTCGAAGCTTCAACGTTAAATGGTATGACAGATTCAACGGGATTGAATATAGCCGGTCGAAAGACTACATTTTTTGGAAAGCGTGTAGACATTTCTCTGAACTTACCGAGGCCACTTTTACTAAAGTGGGTCTCAAAAAATGGAAACGTATCGGACAGGTCTGTGAGAAGCATCAGGCTAGCAAGGTGCATGCCTCTGCACTCATAAAATTACACTTGTACAAGAAAAGTCATGGGCCCCAAGGCAGTGGCACTGTGTTAAATCAGATGCACAGAGATTCCATTTTGTTCATAGAACGTAATCGACAGCACCTTAAAGTTGTGCTGGATGTTGTTATGCAGTGTGCCAAAATGGAAATACCACTTAGAGGGCACCAAGAAACACAGGAAGCGTTAAATAAGGGGAATTTCTTGGAGCTATTTGAGCTAGGATCTAAGTATGATCCAGAAATAAAAAACAGACTTGTTGAACTGCCATGAAATGCCACACTCATGTCCCACCGCATTCAGGACGAGCTGCTTGAGGCTGCTGCTTCACTTCTACTCAGGAAGATCAAAAAAGAGTTGCATGAGCAGTCTAGACCCACATATTTTGCCATATTAGCTGATGTGTTTAAAGATGAAGCCAAACGCGAGCTAGTTGCTGTTTGTATTCAATTTATCCATAGAGGGATAATCAAAGAGCAGGCGCTGGGCTTTGTCAAAACTGCAGACCTGTCTGCTCAAGGAATATCACAGAAGATCCTTGAAATCCTAGAACCAATTGGATTGGACCCTTCTCTCTGTGTCGGGTTCTGTTTTGACGGGGCATCGGTTATGTCAGGAGCTCCAGAAGGAAATGCACCCAGAACCCCCATGCAAGGAGCTGGAAAGGTCGTGTGAGACCAGATGGAGCTCAAAATCAGGATCAGTTCAAAGTCTTAGAAATGCTGGACGTGTTACTTGAGACTTCTTGCTGAGTATGTGGAGACAAGCGGACAGACAAAACTAGATGCAGACAACCTATTACAGCAGATGTAAACAAAAAAGTTCGGTTTCATGCTTGTTGTGTTCTGTAAGCTGTTTCAGTGCAGCGATTTTGCCACAAAGGGGCTGCAAAGTCCAACACTCTGTGTCACTGACTGCATCTCCTTTATCGAAACACTGAAAGTCAGTTTTGCCACTTTTCGAGATGATTCAGATGGTGACTTTGACAAAGTGCTCAGATAAACGGAGGAGTTGATGGAGAAGTACAAGATGGCATACTGGGATGTGATAACCTCTCGTGAGCGAAAGCTGCCTGCAAAGTTTAAGATATACTTTATTTATCCCACAATGGGGGAAATTCACGTTACAGCAGCAACAACCCTGTTGTCTTTCGAAAGATAGCTGACAGAAACACTGGATTATGATGAGATCATCTGCACCTTTAATTCAAAACCCAGGCGACTCCGCCTTATGTAGTCGGGTAAGGAAGCCCATGGTTTCATTTCGTGCAGGCTCACCGCAGCCTCGTTGACAGCTGGGTGAAACTGCTACTAAGAACTTTGAGCACCTGTGCGAGATCTCTAAATTGGGACTTCTTCCACGCTTGCTGGCTATTTAGTACCCATATGATATGCACTGAATTAAGGCCTAAATACACTGAAGGTTATAGCCTATGCAATGTGTTTTTTTTTTTTTATTAAGCTTATATTTTTTGCCAACTGTAGGGTTGGCCGCAGCTTCTTGTTCAGAGACAGTTCACTTAACATTTAATTCCCGGCCTTAACTGAGCTGTGCACTGAATTAACAGTGTTATTTTGTTACGTTTTGATAAGTATCATTGAAGTTCCTGTCTCGGTACATGTAATAGTCTTGTGTAGCCTGTATTTATCTGGCTCAGTTTTGACAGATTAAATGTGTAAACTGCACAATAAGTAGGTTTGAAGGCTATTTAGTCCACCCATATGCGTTGAATGGGCCTAATATGCACTGATAGGCTGCAATGTTGTATTTTTTTTTTATCAAGCATAGGCACTTAACATTTAATTCCCTTACTGTGCACTGAATTAATGCAGTGTTATGTTGTTGTCCCTTTTTGAAAGCTACCTGCTCTCTAATGGATCTACATGTAGCCTATGCACTATGCACTATACGATGTGGCTTTTTTTTGTGAACGATAATTATCATTAATGTCCCGGTAGCAATGTTATAGTTTTATGTAGCCTATGCATCTGGCTCAGTTTTGAAGCAGATGAAATGCATAAACTACAAAATAAGTAGGCTAATAAAGAGGACTTTATGAATATGGTTTCATGTGTGATGTAATGTCCCTTTAGTGGTGCTTCTGGATAAAAACGATACACTTAGTGCATAAAGGAGGTGCATGCCATGAACTCTTTTCGGCTATTCATTAATAGTAAAGGTGCATAAACTGTGTTCACATGTGTTTCCTCCACTCCAGCCATCCACTTCATTTGTGTCAGACAAGATGATTGCTCTTCCTTCCTTCAAACTCCATTTAAATTGCATGTTTAACAGCCCAGTTTTAAAAATAATAATAATAATAATAAACGGGGATTAATCCCCAAACCCCCTATTAGGTAGGTACTGATTAACACGTCTGAACACTTTCTACCATAACATAGGCCTTATCAATTTTGGTGAAGTGGTGATCAGGCCCACCCAGACTTAATCCACACCCACCCATCTGTCACGTTCTGTGTCCATCACTGGGGAATAATTGTCACGCTAGCAGAGGTAAAGTTGACATTTAATTTTCCAAAAAACAGACCGTTCTCAGCATTATTTTGAAAAGTTTTGCATTTCAAACGATTTGTATAAAAAATTGTGAGGAAGTCATAGCACACGAGTTGTGGAAATGTAATGGGGTACTCCCATGGGTACTCCAGTGAATTAGTGTTGCACATCCATAAAGTTAAGGGATTAACAAGAGAGAGATTGAAAAATAAATAAATAAATAAATAAGGCTTCATTTGAGGTAACAAAGACATGACAATTCTTATTTTCAGGTGATTATACAATCATGAAAACATGATTATGATGATTAGATTCCATTTCTGCCAAGAGATCTCCATAAATGCCACAGAGCTTTAAGTCTTGTTTTCTACTCAGTAATTCCAATAGCTGTATACATTGATAAAAGTGTTGCTTCATTACAGCTCTGCTGCAGGCATTTATAAAAAAAAAAAAAAAAAAGATCTAACATCTAACATCAACAACATTCAGCTCTCAGGCAAACCTCTGAAAAAGATCGATGAACACATTGAATAATTATTCAATTTCTATAAAAGATGGCTGTTTTCTACAACTACAACAACAATAACAATCATAATAATAATAATAATAATAATAACAACAATGACCCACGGTTAACCATACTACAAATATGTTATATTTTCTGACTTAATTTGACTGTACAATTCACCTCTTTCTCCACTCATTGTTGTCAGACAGTGTCACTGAATGGGAGGGCCTGCTATCCTTTATTATGTTGTTGTTGTTGTTGTTGTTGTTGTTAAAGTACAGGCATGTGGTAGTATTTAAGTATAGACTCATTCTTGACATTCTGTAAAGTGACATGGCCTTACAGACTAAACCTTAAATTGCACCCACGCTGGACATAATTGGTAACTAAAGCCATCCCCAGAATGGTTATCAGAGTTTAGCAACCGTTACCACGGACAGTATGTCTGTCAAACTTTGTATTTCCCACCATGCTGAAGCAGTGTACACAGGTCTGGAGCAAGATAGATTATTTGTTTACATAAAGTGTGGAGGATTGTGTCTTTCTTTTTAACTTGGGTGGAACAGTGGCACTGTCGCCTCACAGCTAGAAGGTCCCAGGTTCGATTCTCGCTGTGGGCGCTGGTGGCGTGTCCTCCACCATGCCTTCAGTGCCTGCTGCTCGAGGATAAAGGGGCCTTTCTGTGTGGAGTTTGCATGTTCTCCCCATGTTTACCCGGGGTATCCTCCACAAATAACCCCCACTAAAAACATGCAAGAAGATCACCACCTGACCAATGGTGATGAATGGAACTGGGTCCCCGGGCACCGCTGTCGGCTGGCAGCCCACCGCTCCTGGTCTGCCGCGGAGGAAGGACGGACCATGGATGGGTTAAAGGCGGAGAAAATAATTTCAGGGAAGCATGGCATGTGTGCATGTAGTGTGCAACTAACTATATGTGATAAATAAAGCACATTTCTTCTTCTTCTTCTAACTGGCAAGGCAGCTGCATTTGCGAGATCATGAGATCACACAGGATTGCCTGGCTTCAAGTGTTTGTGGTCAAACCACAGTGGAGTTGACCAATCAGCTTACTATGAGGAGCAACTGGCAGCTATGGGCTAGCATTGTTTTCATTCAAAAAGAGCAATGGTGGCTTCTCCTTTTTAATTCCTGATTGGTTTCAGGAAGAGTACTACAGCAATATATGGTTCATTGATCTGATTTGTCTACACACACACACACGCACGTATATGTATACATACACACACACACACACACACACACATTATTGTGTGTGTGTGTGTGTGTGTGTGTGTGTGTGTGTGTATATATATATACCACCTGCTGAATACTCACGTACAATCTCGAACAGGAGCCACAGGCTGTGGAGGTAGAGCGGTCTCTGGTCTCGGCAGTCCACATGCCGAAGTATCCTTGGGCAAGATGCTGAACCCCAAAACTGCCATCGGTGTGTGAGTTCATATGTATGTCACTTTGGATAAAAGCATCTGCCAAATGACTAATTGCAATTGTAAAACAGAAGCGGTAACATTTAGAACTTAAAAGCACTATATAAGCATTTTATATATTTTTATAACACACTGTAATGTAGTTGTAAGCAGATGTAAGGACATTTGTTAAAGTGTAAGCAAAGAACCTTGTATCCACTATACTTCCTATATGACAGAGACATATAATTCACTTACACACAAGCTTGATGAAATTAAAGGTGATACATAGATATGGTCTCTCGGACACAATGCCTAGCCTGCCAAAGAACAAATGAGGCACCATGTCCCCAAATAAAGCCTTGTACTCACATTGAACTCACAGTGTGCCCATGCTGGGCCTTATCACACACATGCAAATCAGTACTAATTAGTCCTAATTATGGCTCCCTGTCTTCAGAGCTATATAAAAATGTTCAAGAATGGCTTTTTCTCTCTATTTTCTCAATAAGGGTGTTTAAAGATACATGTGTTTGGTATTATGACTAGGGGCACAGAATTACTCATCAGATAACTTGCTTGGATGTTAATATAAAAATTCTATGCGTCTGATTGGGCCGATGTCTACTGTAATGCAGATGCATTTGAAAATGTGTTGTTTCCTCTCTATTTTGGGCTTCCATCCACACAAAGCTGGCAATTTGTGCAAAGTGATGCAGTTGTTGTACTGAACTCTTGCATTTGGTTTAAAAGAAAAATTAATGAAAGGGATATATTGGAGAGGTATATTTGATTGCACCTTCATCCATTACAGAGAACATGGCAAGCCTTGCATTGTTTGATGTTGACCTGGAGCCTGTTTCAACAAATTACCCACATGAAAATTGTAATTTGTTACATGAGACTATTTTCTTTCACTTTGACTTTGACACATTTCACTGACTAAAAAAAAAAAAAAAAAAGATGCTGTACTTGTCATCCATGCAAGATTATGTGAGAGCCCCTGAAATTTAATTTAATATTGAGTGACATCCTAAGTGACAATTTGGATGCTTTATTCAAAGCTTTGTTTGAGTCAACGACTACAAGTTCGCACAAGAAGACACAAGAGGCTGATTCCCTAATGAGTTGGGGCACTTTTCGATCTATGACTGTGTGATCAAGTTTTGTGCCTTTTGAAATTACAGAAAAGCTGCACTGATAAAATCTGTAAGCAGTGCTTGCAATTCCCTTTTGTGATATAAGTCCTGGGGCTCAGAAGGTAGGCAGTGAATGTACTAAAATACACTTAACACTTGATACCATTGGGGTCTCATTTCTATTGAACTTTTTCTGACAGTGTACTTATGTTATCAAAGATGGTGGGTATAGAAAAACTTGCAGGTTCTAAGAATCCCATTTGTAACTTATGCACATGTGATCTATAAATCTCAAATCAAATTTAATTGACAGCAAATGCTGTTTTACTTCCTTTTATGTGATGTACAATGCTATGTGCTACCCTGTCTGTTTTACTCTGTATGTGTCTGTGTCTCCTCTGCTTCCAGTTTCCTGATTGCTGTCCAGTCTACATACCTGTTCCAAGCCACTCACCTAAAACCCATGAACTCATAAACTCTTCAGTATGTGTACCCTGAATCTTCAGCCACTGATTGCCAGATCGTTCTGGTGGCCAACCTGGTATTAAAGTAAGGCCAATGTGAAGCTCTCTTTCAGTATTTTTCTCTTGTTTTCTCCCCTGATTTACTCTGTTTCCTTGTGCCTCAAGTTAATTTTTCCCCCCATGATCTTTGTCTGCCTGCCTCACTCAGTGCCTCACCAGTCTGCCTTCCTAACAACAGTTCAGCCCTCTCTGCCTGCCCTGCTGCACCGTCTACTCAGGCTCTGCTCTCCAGACCTCCGTCTCTACATCTTATTAAAAAAACTGCCTCTGAACTTTTGCAAGGCTCTTGTCTGAATCCTGCTTTTGGGTCTGAAATTAACACCACATCACAAGAATGCACCAAAAGAGGAGAGCAAACTTTTTGGAAGACAAGATTACAGCGATTACAAGGAAAAAAAGAATAGTCAGACATGACTGCAGCATTAAGACAATGGTAGGGGGGCCCAGCATGCCTGTGCTCTTGCAAATGGACCAGCAGATATTGTTCATAAAGCTCATGTAAAGTTTCTTACAGGCTTGGACACATATGTGTCCCAAATTGCAATACCCTTACATAACCAGCAGAAAAATCACTTAAGTCTAGACTTTGCATAGAGATAAGATCATTGCCACATCAAAGTAAGGTTTTTTTTAAGAAAACTACTTCTTCATGATTTTCTGTTTAAATAATACTTAAGATCAAAATTGATCGCAAGTCCATTTTACAAATGAGGCCCCTGGTATTTTGGTAAAAATGACTGTCCTTGTATTTTTTATGGTGTTCTACAGAGAAATAATGTAGTAGAGTGCCCTAATGTCCTGGTTAGAGGGCCTCCCTGTGCCTTGGCTGAGATCCATTTAACAAAACCACTCACTGCTGCGGGGTTTACTCCCACCACATCACTACATTTATCATCCTGTACGTAGGTGTAATTATTATATTTAGAGAGCAGCGCCACTGGGACAAAGCTGTGCTCAGACAGGTAGTACAGGTCAAACAAGGAATTACTCAGACGGGTATCTGAGAAATATCTTTGTGGAGGTGCCTTTCATTTTCAAAGTTGCAGATACTGATACCAGTCTACAGTGTAACAGACACTGTGAATCAGTCATTTATTGCCTCTGCTTAAAGGGCAGTTGTCTCTTAGTTAAAAGTTTATAAGTAGTACAGAACTGACGTTTTGCTATAGAACAATTAAGTTTTTTCTATGGAACATTTTCAAGTTGAAATAATCAAATTTACAGTGATGCAGTATGGATGATCAGTAGTTCCATTCCAAATGAATTTGGCATCACTTGCCTCAATCCTGGTGGTGATAGTGGGGATCTTTGTATAGAATGATTTTTCATCTTTCCCCAAATTTTTTGGGATAAATATAGAAACTAAAGTATTGTTGACTCAATGATTGTGGAGAATAGATAGATAGATAGATAGATAGATAGATAGATGGATAGATAGATAGATAGATAGATAGATAGATAGATAGATAGATAGATAGATAGATAGATCTTAGCTCCTACAGATCGGACAATTACAGTATAAATTATTGTGACATTCCTTTTAGTACTCTATTTATGATAGACATTCCAGTGCTAACAAATGTTTTCATGTTTGTGTATGTACCAACGCACACAGACATGTTTCACAATACTGGCTTAAGCCTGGCACAACCAAATAACAAAGGCACATTGAAATTATATCTCTCCACCAGGATTTGTTTTTCTGCCCTTTCTGAAGATAGACATGTGACTGTGTATCAGAGAGCCAATTGATTTTTCTCCTGGCTCTTTGCTGTTAATGAGCATCAGCAATATAATGCCTGTGATATCTTCCATTTGCTTGAGCAGCGAGAGTGCTACTTTGTCAAACTGAGCATGAAAGAGCTGTGGTTTTCAGATCAGCCTGCGAGCCTGTTCCCTCTGCCTCGCCACTTTCTCATACACTCTTAATGGAAGCAGGACAAAGAGCTGGGTGCGCCGTTTCCTTGTAAATTAGCAGCCTTCGGATGTGTCTCATTTGAACACAAAATGCATGGGATACTATGACCTGAGGTTGACTGCTGTGTGTGTTTGTGTGTATGTGCATATGTAAAGCATGAGCAGCTTTGCCTTATACCTAGAGGGTGAGCAGAGGGCTGACAACATGAAGCATGTCTGTCACATTCAGCACAGCTCTGTAATCCAATTCCCTTACAAGACACCAGCTCCATCCATGCCCAGAGACAAACCTGCCCCTTAAAGACATTAAACGTGTCATTGTTAAACATGTGTATCCTTGTCAAATGATAGTGGCATATTCTCACCGGTCCTCCGCTTGGTTTTTCTAAAGGATGAACATGCTCACAGTCATTTTTCTATCTGTCTTTGACTTCTGTCACCATCTTCCACTTGTCCTTTAGAGCCAAAAAGCAATTCACTGTAGTGACAAAGAGACAAAAGTGGTTTGCAATGTAAAATTTCATGTAGAATCTTATCAGTGGTGGTCTACAACTTAAATTCTCAAAAAAAAAAAAAAGCTGGTGTTTAAATAATGGCCAACCGGAGCCAAAAAGACTACATCCTCATAAAAGTCTGTAAAAAATAAAGAAATAAATTAATTTAAAAAAAAATAAATAAACATTGTGAATGAGAAGAATGTGATAAAATTGGTGAGATTATACAGTTATAGAATACCATATTAATCTAGCATTGCAAATGCTTACTTTGTGTTTAGCATTAAGTTTCACTATAGAGAACCTGAACCATTTTGAGGCAAATCATGATAAGTATGTTAAGTTCAGTTATTGTTTATTGATTTAATATTGGGTTTCTTGAGTTATATTCTGGCTAATTATGTCAGGTTCACAGCAGACTAACTCTGTGCAGTATCAACCTTAATCTCTCAAAGAAGAAGTGCCGTGGCAAGATGTTGGCCTCCTTTTGCCATATCAAAGTTCACAACCATCTCAAACGAGGTCTCGGTACCTCACATTTGTATCAGAGAAGAGTTGTATTGGTTGTGAATATGAGATGTTCATCTCAATCATCCATCCATCCATCCATCCATCCATCCATCCATTTTCTATACCGACTATCTCTTTCGGGATTGGGGGGGGCTGGAACCTATCCCAGCTGTCAACGGGCGAGAGGCAGGGTACACCCTGAGCCGGTCGCCAGCCGATTGCAGGGCAACATATGCAGACAAACAACCATTCACACTCACACCTAAGGACAATTTTAAGTCACCAGTTAACCTAATGAGCATGTTTTTGATCTGTGGGAGGAAGCCAGAGTGCCTGGAGAGAACCCACGCATGCACAGGAAGAACATGCAAACTTCACATAGAAAGGCCCCGCCCGACCCGGGGATCAAACCGGCGACCTTCTTGCTGTGAGGCACGTGCACTACCTGCTGCGCCACCATGCCGGTCCTCATCTCAATCAGTCTTTATAAAATAATGTCTTTTATAGTATAAGATTGTCAACAAAATAATAAGGAAAGCAGAAAGGCCTCTTGTATTCTAAATCACCGTTTATTGTCATGTCAGATTTAATTCATTCATGCAAGTGCAATAGTACTACATAATTGGCGTTGTCGTCAGGATTGAAAGGGGGTCAAGAGGTGACTGTGGTGTGTCTCTACATCAAATGATAATTGTGCTTTGCGCCAATATAAGGTAGGAGGCATTTGATTCTCATTTTATAATGTGACTGTGCTTTATGTTGAGATACAGCCTGATCATCTGACCCTTTCAAATTAAAGAGCCTATGGAGGGTAACAGGGTGCGTCAGACACAGTCAACAAATCCTGCATGTATGTCGGCGACCGAGTGAAAGGCTGAAAGTGTGAGAGCCCAGTGGCTTTAGGTCAGCCGTGGACACTGTTGTTTTAGACAGCGTGTCTATTTTGTCAGTTGTAAATTAAGGAGTCTATAGAGTGGGGAGGGGCCAAGGAAAGCTGAGAATCTTGTATGTGGTAAAGGCATGAAAGTGTATTGTATTGAGAAAATTGAGTTGAAATTCAGTGGCCAGCCCTGAATTGTTGTGTGAATACTGCAGTACACCTATAGCCCAGGCAGTGTGTAGGACAGGGCACGAAAAACCCAACGGCCCCAAGGTTGGAATCTTTGTTACAGGAGCAGGGCAAGCATTCAGATATCATGTTAAGTCTGATGTCCGAGGTCATACTTTTAGAGCCCCAAAAGGTGAGAGACCTTATCTAGGCAAAACATATGTGAAGAAATTCACTAGAAATGAGGAACATGTAATGTGACATGTTACTCTAAACTTCACTCCAATCTGTAGAGGGCATGAATATTTCTTTCTGCTAGATAGATAGATAGATAGATAGATAGATAGATAGATAGATAGATAGATAGATAGATAGATAGATAGATAGATACTTTATTTAATTTATTAGCGCTCATCTTTCTTTGTTCTCTCTCAACCAAGTCTATACTTTCATGTTCACAATAGTGTAGTTGTATTTTACTCAAGCTCATATCTTTTTGTTTGTTTAAGTCTTTTTTTTTATTTAGAAATGGAGTGTGTGTAATAGACCTACAGAACATAGAAGGCTTTGGTAAGTTGCTCTGAAGTGAGTATGGAAGTCTGAGAGTTGGTAGAAGTTTGAAAAACTGTGCTGTCAAATAGTGGTAAATGTAGACAATTTGTGTAAGAAGCAGAACTATATTGAACAGTGAACTACTTGAGTAATTTCTAAATTTATTGGTAGGAGAAAAGGATTTGACAAAGCAGAAGTTAATAAGAAGTTGGTAAAGTGCTGTGACACTTAGAATTGTGTGTGTATTGGAGTATGTATGTCACTGTACTGAAAAGCATAAACATCAAACAACAAACTTTCAGTACAACTCTTCATTGTGCCACCTACAGAAGTTTTCGGACAGCTCAGCGGTGGTGGGGTGTATATGGAATACAGAGCAGTGGTGGACTGTTTTGTGGAATGGTCTGGTAGAAATCACCTGCTGCTTATCGTGGCCAAGACCAAGGAGATGGTTATTGATTTCAGAAGGAACAGGACAACCACACAACCACTGTGCTTTCTGGGGGAGAATGTCTCAGTGGTGGAGGATTACAAATACCACGGAGTGCACCTTGACAACAGACTGAACTAGAAAACTAGCATCAACGCTCTTTACAAGAAAGGAATGAGCAGAACTCTATTTCCTGAGGAGGCTCAGATCATTCAACGTGTGCAGCAAGATGTTGAAGATCTTTCACCAGTGTGTTGTTGCCAGTGCACTCTTCTTTGCTGGAGTGTGCAGCATCAGAGCCGGCGACACCAACAGACTGAACAAACTGATCAGGAAGGCTGGCTCTGTTATTGGCTGCAAACCAGACACTCTTGAGGAGGTGGTGGAGAGGAGGACACTGGACAGACTGTTATCCATCATGGATAACCCTGAGCATCCTCTTCACCATCTCGTGGACAGACAGCGGAGCTCCTTCTCCAATAGACTGCTCCCTGTAAGTTAAAAATACACAGATACTGCCCCCCTATGGTATTGAAATAGGAAAACAAAAACCTGCCAGATGTAAAATCTTATTTGAAATTGAAAATTAAAAGTACAAATTTGATTATTCTAGTCCTTGAAAATTAAGCAAAGATTGGGACCTGTTGATTGCTAGATTTTTCTAAACTATTGCTGGTTTATTTGAACGACTGACTTCCTGCTTCACTTCTCAATTAAAACTAATTGCTTTTTTTGCTATCAAATTCTCACCAAATCACATACACATTAAACCAAATTTGAAATATATTTAAAGTGATAAACACAAGAATTGACATTCAAGCTCCTAGAAACCAATAAATATAACAACAATGAATCTATCACCAGTAGCAATTGTGTTGATTAAGCGCCCAGAGCACATTACAGACATTCAGAAAATTTCTGAAAAATTGGAAAAGCAGACCAAAGTATTAGACACAGCTTGGCCAAAAGAAGGCACATTTGATGTGAATGTGTGTGAGAATATGGAGATTTGGATAAAAGATTACAAACCAAATTGTAAAAGCAAGAAACCTCAGAGGAAAAGAGAATTAGAACTAGATATAGATCTGTTCAAAAGCAAATGGCAGTGCTACAGAAAAAAAAAAACAAAAAAAAAAAACATAAGAGGTGGCCTTGCCAAACTAAGAAAAATAGAGGACAAAAACAGAAAAACTATGCCTTCAACAAAAATGGTTCAGGAACTAGAAGAAGATATAGATAATTGTCATACTGATGTCTGTAACGTCATATTTTTTGGAGTCCATTCCATTTGTGTGCTGCAGAGTACACACAAATGTCCTGTGACCTGACATCGAAAGAGTTGTAATGACATGCAGTCAAGAGGCTTTAAGGTGGAGAGAAAAGCATGCATATGTATAATATCACCCTAATCAAGCACAGACAGACTTGTAGATTGTACAATGGTCTTTTGATGAGCAAAAGAGAAACATGATTTGTTCCTATACAAAATACAACTTTATACTTTTAACTTTATTCATCCAGAGTCCGAAGTATTTATAACATTCAACAGTTTTGATTTCAGAATTCTAAAAACAGTTATGTGGCAGTGTGACAGTTATGGACAGTTGGCTTGATATGCTTGATGACCTAGAGAATAGCATACATTTAGTTTTGCCAGAATTTAAAGCAAGCTTATGTTTGATGAAAGGTATCAAATGCAGTCTGTATATTTACAATGGCTGAATTAAGAGAATAGCCAGTAGCTTTTAAAATAGTGTCATCTGCATACAAATGTGCAGTACAATTTGGAGTGGCAGAGATGACATTCTCTGAATTTATGATGAATAAAAGAGGAGAAAGAATGGATCCTTGTGGTATACCTCTACTAACATAAGGGGACTGGAGTCACTGGAAAGTACTGATTGACTTCTACCTGAGAGACCTACCTGAGAGTCATAAAACCATTTATAGGACTCTTCATTTACTGCAATGAATTCTGTTTTTTTCAATAAAACACCATGATCGACTGAATCAAATGTTTTGGATAGGTCTACAAAAAGTGAAGCACGGTGTTGATGTGTGTCCAATGTTTCAATAACATTGTAAAGTACGCATGATGCAGCTATGGCTGTGCCATGCCTCATATATACTTGATTTGCATGTTGTATGATCTTCAAAAGAAATTATGGGGGGAAGTGAAGCAGGGCAATTTTGTTTCAAGGATCTGATAATATTATAAGAGGTAGAGGTAAAGTATTTGTAAGCAAGGACCGGTAGAAGACAGATTTGGCTTTTTTAGTAAGTCTGACACAGCTTTTCCCCTAGTGCCTGAAATTCTGTCTGTCACATGACTGGTAGTCTTGTCTGTCTTCCAAGGTGCATCTCTGACATTATGAGCTTTGGAAATATGTGGGGACATCAGAGGTTTTAGAACAGTGTACTCAAATTTCTAGGGAGCATGTTTATTAAATATGTTGTTACAAATTGTGTAAATATGATTACATTTTCACTTTTTTCAGGGATAGAGTGATAAAAATTATTTAAAAAATCTTGTTCATTAAAATGTTTAAAATTCCTTTTCTTTACCTTGCAAGGAGTGATGTCAAATATTTCAGTCATCAACAATGTCACAGGCTGTATCAAATAACCAAATTTAAACAATACTTGCCTGTTTTGATTTAACCAGGAGATAATGCCAAAGTATAATGGCTAACACAAACAAACCTTGGAGAGTATGTGCTTACAGTACTACAGATGAAAGGTCCCATATTATGGAAAACTCACTTTTTCTGGGATTTGGGGTGTTATTTTGGGTCTCTGGTGCTGCCACACACATACAAAGTGTGAAATAAAACCATCCATGCTTTTTTGAGTGAGATCTGGATTTCTGAAAGCACCCTGCCTGCAGCTTCCAAAGCAGCCAATCGAATTCGGCGCCGACTCCTACGTAAGAAGCCAGCACATTTGCATATTCCCACCCACCAGCCACCACCCCCCCTTGCCATCTCCCCGGTGTCTCTCCACTCACCAGATACAGCGCTACCCTTTCACACATTCGCTATTTTGTTATTGAAAGCACCATGTTAGGACTCATCATGTCGAGGCGCTGCACGCAGTGTTCTGTTGTTGAGTGTAAAGACAAGCACAAATCGCTCCATCAGCTCCCAGCCACAGAGGACAGAAGAGTGGCATACTTTGAGTTCATTTTTGAAGGCAATGTCCCCGCTACAGTTGGCAAAAACCTTTTGGTGTGTGCTAACCACTTCGAGGCTGACTGTTTCTCCAACCTAGGTCAGTACGAGGCAGGATTAGCCGGGAGACTTTTTCTAAAAGAGGGGTCACTTCCAACTTTGCGTGAAATACCTGCACAGGAGGGACATGTAAGCATACAAATAATTAGCTGTGTACTTCTTTTGTAGATTAGCGCAAACTCTTGCATGTTATAGTGCATGTTTTGCAATACAGCACAAGCTAACACTCCATTTAAACTTTAAACTGTAGACACAAGTCTTGTGTATTGGTGTATGATTCCATGTTTTGATAGGTCATATAGTTTTTGATCAATCACTGTTCAATGACCATGATCATTTTTGGAGAAATTTGTAAATTATAATGGGTGTGTATTGCATGGAATGTTTGCGTCAGAGTGGGTGATGTCATCGTTCAGAGTGGGAGAGAGCCGAAAAGAAGTCCAGATTTTTTCTCTTTCCACACTCCTCCCAGCCACAATTTACACTCTACACAAGTTTGTAGACAGATTTGTTCTGTCTCTCACAATCTGCTCAAAAAGTCAGAGAGACTTACAGAATGTGAATTAGCAGCCTCTAAGTGTGGCCGCATCTGTCTCTGCTCCTCATTGACTCCAATACAAAGATTTTTTGAGAGAAGCAGAATGGACTCCTGTTTTAAACTCGCAAGTGTCTCTGTAGAAACACCAAAGCACACCAACTCGTTCAGGAAGTCCTTACAGCGATGATGGTCTGTGTTTTTTTCTGATAGGAGCTACCGTTTTGTCAGCATAAGCCCAAAAGTGAGAGCAGTGCAGAGGCAGAAAATGGCTCTTTTTCTCCATGTTTCTGTCTGCCTCAGCCTGGGTGGGGTCCCTATCGTCAATGGCAGTCACTTCAAGTTGCCAACCTCTGAGACACACAGAGGCAGACAGACAGAGGCAGACAGAGCCTCAGTAGCTCTATAAGCACTCCTCTCCCACACTCCCACACACACAAACACACATATGTAGCTTCATGTGATTACAGATACACACAGACAGAGACACACACAAACACCAACACACAGGTAACTTTATCAGTTACAGACACACACACACACACACACAGACACACACACACACACTCAGGTAACACACATCATACATCCTTGATGGGGCCTAAATGCATTTTACACAATTTCCCCTCAGGGATAAATAAAGGAATTCTGATTCTGATTCTGATAAGATCATCACTGCCCTTTCGCTTAACTCGGTGTTTTCAATTGCGGTCCTCAGGCCCCCCTGGCCTGCATGTTTTAGATGTTTCCTGCTCCAACACACCTGATTCAAATGATCAGCTCGTCATCAAGCTCTGCAGTGGCTTGATAACGAGCCACTTTTCTTACTTACTATTACTGGTGAGTTTGAAATGTTAGTAATGTAATGAGTGATGTTGGCCTGTTATTATTAGCCACAATGCTAACAATTGACAACGCTGTCAATGCTAACAGCGGCTTATGCTAACATGAGGTCCTATGAACTTATTGGTGCATACAGGTTTGACTTTTGATATCAGGTTGTTGTGCTAATATGCTAATGATTAGCATGCTAATGCTAACATGATAACCTACAGTAAAAATGATTCTTAAATGCATTCTAATGGTGTTTGAGATCTTTTTAATGTGTTATTTGACATGCTAATATTAACTTAGCATTAGCTTCATCCCTTATAAGTTCATAGGACCTCATGTTAGCGTTAGCCACAATGCTAACAGCAGCTAATGCTAACATGAGGTCCTATGAACTTGTTGGTGCATACAGATTTGACTTTTGATATCAGGTTGTTGTGCTAATATGCTAATAATGCTAATTTGCTTTAGTGAGGTTGGTGCATGACACATCTATTAAAAAGAAGCTATTAAAAAAGTAAAAAATATAACAATATAAATATATATACACAAGCCTTTTTTTTTAAAAGGAAGTCCAAGCAGAAGGTTAATGTAACACATAGGGTTATGGCAATGTCAATGTGACAAGTAGAGGCAGAGGTGGACTGTGAAGAGTGTCAGGAGGGGTTCCGGGCCTTGTTGGGACTGTTCTTGTGGCGTTTTGGTCCTGATGGACCGCAGCCTCCTGCCAGAGGGGAAAGCAGAAGTGGAAAGACTCCACAGCATTAATAGTGGAGTCACAGAGGGTGATGGGGGCAGGTAAGGCTGACTCCACTGTCTTTAGAGCGTTGAGCTCTAGGTTGTTCTGGTTGCACCAGGTCACCAGATGGTCAACCTCCCGCCTGTAGGTGGACTCCTCACCAGAGATGAGTCTGATGAGGGTGGTGTTGTCCGCAAACTTTGAGACCTTGAAGGACTGGTGACTGGAGGTGCAGCTGTTCGTATGCAGGGAGAAGAGCAGAGGAGAAAGAACACAGCCCTGTCCTCACTACAGGTTTGCAGAGCTTTAGTTTCTGCCTGTACGCAGGAATCAGGTGGACCATGACGTGGTCAGAGTGGCCCAGTGCAGCACGGGGGACAGCGTGATAAGCATCCCTGACTGTGGTGTATCAGTGATCCAGAATATTCTCCGCTCTGGTTGGGCATTTAATAAACTGTCTGTATTTAGGGAGTTTGTGAATAAGGTTACCTTTGTTAAAGTCACCAAGGACAATAACTAAAGAGTCCGGGTTGGTCCGCTCCACACACAGTATCTGGTCGGTGAGCATGCGCTGTGCTTCCTGCACGCTGGCCTGCAGCGGGATGTAAACACCAACCAGAATGAATGAAGGAAACTCATGGGGTGAATAAAAAGGCTTACAGTTAATGATAAAAGATTCCAGGTCAGGAGAACAGTGCTGCTGGATCACTGTCCCGTCGTTGCATCAACCGTTGATGTAGAAACAGATTCCTCCACCTTTAGTTTTGCTGGAAAGTTCCATGTCTCTGTCCGCATGGTAGAGTTGGAAGCCTGCCAGCTGCAGCGCAGAGTCCGGTATTAATCCACACAGCCACGTCTCTGTGAAGCACAAAACCACAGATGAAGAAAAGTCCCTGCTTTTACCCAACAGCAGTTGCAATTCCTCCAGTTTGTTGGGCAGTGAACGCACGTTAGACAGAAATATTCCTGGCAACGCTGTGCGTTGTCCACGCTGGCGAAGACGCACAAGCGCACTGGCCTGTTTTCCTCTCCTCCGGCGTTTCGCTGCGTGAGCAAAGGTGACCGCACTTTTGACCAGGATGTCCAAAATTTCCAATGTTGGGAGCAGAAAATTGGGAAATAAATCCACTGGTGTTGTTACCCTGATGTTCATGAGCTCTCCTCTGGTGAAAGAGCTCCGGGCACGGTCGCAAAAAACAGAGTTAAAGCAAAACAAAACAACGCACACCAACACACAGAGGCAGCCGTCCACAATGCCAACTTGAAGAAATGACAATACTCAGAGGCTTGTGTCTGTTAAAATCCATACATCTTCAAAATTGCCTGCTTGAAAATCAAAATTGTTGAAGTTTAAAGTATGGCTTTGATGTACATTGTTGTTTCAAAAAACAAAGTGGTCTGTGGTTATGTCTGTCATGATCATTTTGTCATTCACAAAAATGCTAACTGTAGAAATCCTATTTTTTGAGAAACAGCAATAGGATTTGTTAGAAAGGGTATGGCACAATGGGTTGACAATGAAGGCTATTTATGAAGTTGCAACTGGATCTTTAGTTTATATCTTATATAAAATTAATTATTATAACATGAACAATGTGTTTGACCATCGACTTTGTTGATATGAATGCTGTAGCAGCAGTGTTTGCCATAACTGTTGTCACATATCTAATAGGTACTGAAGGAAACAGATGTGGCTCATTGTGTGGGATTAACCTACTGTGTAAATATGGACTAGAAATGGATATATCAGTAGCTGCTTGTTATATAAGTGTACGGGGAATGTAAATCCCTAAACTGGGGCAGTTTAGGTGTCACATACATGTATTTTCCGCATTTTACCATGGTATATCTTTAGCAGCTAGCTTTCACTCTCCTTGCAGTCAAGATTGGTTTCTTTTAACTATGACCACAATCTTTTCCTGAACTTTACTAGGTAGTTTCAGTTGACTTCACTTCACTAAACCTAAACGGAGGGGGCAGATCAGAAATCAGAAAACAGTGGGTGATTTTGGGAGGCACTGACAAACAATGTCATGCTTTAAGCTTATCTGTGGTGTGTAAATAATGTAAGAAAAGCAAGGTTCAACTTTTGCCATATCACTAGTTTCACTCTACACTGAAAATGTCAACGTCCACTTGGCCTCAAAAATCAACTTTGAGGGATTTGAAGTACTGATTTGTCCCCAGACACTGATATATTTGACTGTTTTCGGTAGTTTTGCAATAACCCAACATGTTTTACACATGGGAGAATGCCACCTCTCAATTACAGTAAAAAGGAAAATGACAGGATGGATCATGGAGGCACTGTGCTATTCATTTCTGCAGATTACTCTTCAATATCAGCCCACAGATTAGCTGAGAGAGGCTTGCACAAATAGTCCCAATTGTGGCTGTCTGCACTGTAAAATGTGTGGTCATTACCTCTGAGGCAAGAGAGTGGAGAGATATGTCCTTCTGTGTTTGTGTGTGTTTGTGTGTGTAGCTTAGCAAGCCTCCAAGAATGTGTAAGCCAGAGACACTGCCCACACAAAGGTTTGTGTGAGTGTGATTGTGTGGACATGAAATGGCCTTAAATTGTCCTCGCAGCCATCAGGCACTGCAGTCATGGTTTCCAGGTGATGTCCGCTTATCTCCATGGAGACATGTCGTTAAGGGAAGTCATTAGGTTCCTGTTAGCCAAGGTCTCTCTGTGGAGATAACGAGATTTGAGCTGACATGACAGCCTGGATGGTCTAAGCAGAGTTTTTTTTAAAATGCGGGGTTGAGACCCAAAGACAGTCGAGAGAAACTTTCAGAGTCAGAGAAAACAAACAAAAGGTTTGTACTACATTCCACGGTCCATTCCATTTGCAACTGCACCATTGTTATTTTTTTGAAAATGCAAACAAACTGTTCACTGTCAGTAGCCTCTTCATAATTACAAGGTAAAAACTTTCAGATACAGTTTCATGGCTGAATTACTATAATAAGAAGACATTACACAGGCTTAAGACACAAGTTAACAGGGCATTTTCAGTGAAAAGCCTGACTGAAGTTCTGCATTGAAGCACTCAGTTGACTCAAGAACTCATGAGTCACAAGTCCACAACAAATGACTAATCAGTTTCTGTGGTCGCAAGAGAACATTCCTGCTGCTCTATCAGCAACACAATTGTCATTTATTGCAAATCATTTAATTGTGATTTGCACACAACAGCTGGCAACACAGAGTGAAACAAGTGGTCAAATTTCATGGTCATGTCCTTACTTGTGTTCTGACCCTAGGACTGTCACTTTCAGTTTGAGATCTTTATTATGTGACTAAAAACCATCAAACATCAGAGGGAACAAGATTAAGAGTCTACAGCCTCTGCAGCTCTGTGACTGTACTTAGGCTCAGTGTTGAAGAGTTGAATGCTAATTTCAACCTGCTAACATTCTTGCAGTGACTTGATGCAGGTGATGCTTACGTGCTAATGTTTAGTAGGTACAATATTGACCATGTTCACTACATTAACCATTTATGTGATGAACATGTGGTGGCTGTACATGAAAAGTTGAGAAATGTGAATGCACAAATGTTGTGCCAATCAGTGTAGTGCAGGTGGAGATATTTCACAGGATAATTGAAAAATTGAATTGTTGACGTTGCTACAAGAAAAATCAGGCATCATCTGTAGCACTTGAATATTTATCTCAAATTTCAGGGTGATCCATCCAGTTGAATCCATCCATGTTGAACATCAAACAGAATGCCAATATTGACAGTTTTGTAAAACCATTGATAATGTTCAGTGACCAATGGAGGATATTACTGGTAAAATTGCTTTCAACACTTTAACTAGCTTCACAAATCTCGGTTGATTTTGAGAAAATTTTGTTGTGGCTGACCATAACTAACATTGTGACCCATTGTGAATGACAATTGCGTGTCTATACCCATGTAATGTGACATACTAAATGAGCTGTTGTGCAGCATCTTGGACACCCCATGACACCTCGACCCAAGGACTAGAATGCGTTTTTTGTCTTGACACGTTGAGTGTGACAACATCTTCTTGAGCGTTTACCAAACAGGTGCAGTCAGGAAACCATGCCAAAGAAGAGGAGGAAGAGGGATGCTGAGGTTGCTGCTGTCAGGTGGGACAATGGTAGATAATACCATGACTGAGTCAAAAAAGATAGATGTTGGTGAGAAATAGTGGAAACACTTCATCAGCAATGCGAGTAGCTGGCTGTGCTATCATAATATTATCCTCAGTCCTAATTGCAGGAATATGCTTATCACTGCTAATTCTAGATCTAACGTCAAGTATCCTCTTTGATGCAGCCAACACAGCCACACCTGTTCCTTGTAGAATAAATAACCATGGAAATAAAATTACTATATGTGAAACTCATTATACGTGTCGTAGTTGTTATCTGGATGCTTCCCAGTAGATGTATATATAATGACCAAATAGACATAGAAATTGACAATAGAAATAGAAGTTTTTTTTTTCTTTCTTTTGATGTTATAGCGCAGCCACAGCCGATCTTTCTTTCTTTCTTTTTATTCGACACAAGCCAGCATCACACAATGATTCTCTCAGTATGATTGACAGGTGCTTCATCCGCTTCCCCGAAGACATCTAAACTTGTGCGTGATCATGAGATAAGACATGCTGTGATCGATCGGGGTCATATGTGTTAGTCTTACCAGTCACCTGTCCAGAAACGGCAAGAGTTTATTGCACTGTGATCATTAGATCTGACACGGTGACAATCGTGAAAGACAAACAAATCATGAAGTCTGATCCAGGTATAAGAGGATATTATAAAATTTTTACATTTTTCTCAAATAACTGTTGTATATTTGTGGGCACAGACACAATCAATCTGGAAGCTGTCTCTATATGGGATCTTGGCACGTAGTATCCAGTGAGCCTGATCTCATTTGCAGAACATCAAATACTGACATTTTGTCACACCTCTCAACTTCTCATACAAATGTACAAAGTACTCTTTAGCATCTATATGATGTACTATTATGTTTATTATATGTTCAGAACAAGTTGACGTAGTTTAAGGAGCAAAAGGTTCTTACACTTTTTGCCTGTTGCTTGAACACTTTTTGCAAAACTTGGCTCACCGTGTCCGTGTCAAAACTCTACACACAAGCAAATGACACAACACTGGGAAATAAAGCATCATATCTATGTCAAACTGAATCTCTGCTATCAAAACTTAATAATCCTTTGTCAAAATGTCACTCTGGTGACAAAATGATACACACTTTCATTATACGAATACATTTTCAGATTAGCAGCAACACACTAGTGTACTTTATATAAAACACTGCAGTCTTTGATTTTCACTGTTTTTATTCAGTTTCTCAGAGCATTCTGTGAAGCTCAATGCAACACCGTTTGTTACACAGTTTTTGTTTTTTTCCAACAAAGGTTTTCACAACAACCAAAAATGTGAAGTACTGTAATCGAATTACTGTAAATTTACAAATTACATCAACTCAATACTGTGCATTACAGTACTATACAGTACAGTACATGCAGTAAGGAGAAAATAAAACAAAAATAACCCTTACCCTAATAACTCTTACTTGATTTATATTGATGAATATTTGTAAGTATTTGTTGCTGTAGCTGGTGGAGATGGATTTCATTGTTTGCTTTGACAATTTCTACAATGGCAAGTTCCTGCTGTTGGGTGAACAGGCGTTGCTGTCCACCCCCAGAAGGTCTTCTAGCCATTCTGTAGGAAAATGCAACTACGAATTGTTATTGGTTTAGTTATTTTTTTAAAGTAATGTATATATTGTATTTTACTGTATATACCATACACAGTACTGAAACATCTCAATATAACCACTGCATGTTTCACAAAACTTTAGTGTATTTACAGTACTGTACTGTATACTGTACACAGTACTGTAACATCTTAATGGTACAGTACAGTGACGCCACCAGCCGTAATCCTGTGCGTACAATTTTTTTTGAAGGTGTGAAAAAAATAAATATTTTAAAGGGTTTTTTTTTATTGTTTTTGGGGAGGGGATACTGAAGATGCTGGTTTGTAATAGGCTAAACATGCTGAGTCCACTTATTTTTTAAGCCAATTAATTGAAGCCTAACATAAAGGCCAATGATTGTCATTTACGTCATCTGTCACTAAGTGATTTTGAATTCTGGCGCTAGCTATATTCTTCTTCTACACCATGTAGCCTACCGCCTATGTGATGATTACGGTTCGCGGTAATGTTATAGAAATGTCGAAAAGACAGTTGAGCCTTTTCCAGGCATTTGAAAGAAAAAGAACTAAGCCTGCTACTATTACAAACACACAGAGCAGCGAGAATGAAAGCGCTAGCAGCAGTCAGGCAGGACGGGAAGATGAGGTAGCTAGCTATGCTGCTAGCTCTTCTGCCTCTTTAGTGGTTGCAGCCGCCGCCAGTGCAGACCCAAGCCTCAAGCCCGCCGAGGACACACAGCAGCAGCAAATGGTGGTGAGTGCTGCTGCATATGAAGATGACCTTGGCTGTGTTAAGGCTGATGAACTCAAAATGGCATCTGACTCTGTTAAACTGAAAGCGATACAGTCAAGATTCAAGCCTCCCAGAGGGTGGGTTGCCCCAGCTATTTATTATGAATTATGGAACTGATTAGAATCGTTTCTTGTTGATATTTTTTTTGTTTGGACTTTTAGACATCTGTAGGCTGTGTAATTTCTTTCTCCCTCTGCTTAGCGTAGGGGGGAGCGCGGACTTACAATCACTTTATTATTATTTATTTATAGTAACAGCATTTTATAGTGAGCAGCATACATATATCTTCTACAAATCCCGACCACGTTGCAAAGTTTGGATGAAAACAAATGCTGGTCTGCAGTGCGCACTGCTGCTATGTGTTTAATTTTAATTTTAAATTTAAATTAACAGGTAGGCTAATCAAAAACAAAGTTTTCTTACCTACATGTCACGGGTTCAAATGCATCAAATTCCCACATCCAGTTCATGCTCTGGCAGCTGTCCGGGGTGCTGAACCGGGTGACAGTTACAGCACTACTCGGAGCGGAGCCACGGCCTCTGCGTTCTTGTTGCTTGTTTGCGAATCACGTGAGCCGCTGCTCAGGGACTGGCAGGCCGCACATCTGGTGGTGGTGGTGGTGGTGGTGGGGGGGGGGGGGCCTGTGCGTACTATGAAATTGAATCCTGGTGGCGCCACTAGTACAGTATTATGTTCTATACTGTACTGTACTTCCATTTTTTGTTGCAAAAGGAGCATTAGCCAACTTTTGAGTAGCTGAGGCTATTTGTGGCTGGCTGGTTGGTGTTCAATTTTGTCAGTAAGTATTTTCAGGTGTGTGTCTAAGTATTTCCAATTACCCAATATGTTTTGTGTTTTGAATGGATGTGTTTTCCCAATGGTACCCTGAGATTTCATTTATGAACCAAGTGTCTTATGTATGAAATAGTGTGTAGTATGCAGGAGCAAGTGTGTTGCATAAAGGAGCAAGTGTGTTGCAGAATTGCAACTAAAGTGCAAAGCAGCACTTTTATTTAGGGTATGGTTACACTGTGTTTAAGGCATAGTAACAAAAACTTCAAGTTTTGTTACTTTGGTCTAAGCATGTGTCAATAGTGTTCAAGCAATGGGCAAAAACTGTAAAGTGGTGGAGGTCATGGTAAAGTGGTGGGTCATATGCCCACCACTTTACCTCTGACCCAGCAGAGTAGGTGTTCTTGTCACATGAGAAACCAAAAGTGAATGATCTTTTCCTGTACTTAATCAAATAGTTTTGGTGTCGCCAAACTGGGACTGTTTCACAGCATTAACCATGTTTTAGAAAGACTTTCTGGCAGGAAGGTTTTGTGCGTTGCCTGGATGAGACCATGTTGGACGATCAGAGCCATTGCTCAGGGCATCTAATATTGTCTTGGCTCGGTTTTTATTGGAGTTAGTTGAAAACCCAGTGAGATACACTAAAGAGTACCTTGTGCATTTGTATGAAAAGCTAAGGGGTGTGACAAAGTGTCTGTATTTGATGCTCTGGGAATGAGAATGAGTTGATACAGCAGAGAGATGCTCTCAGTGGGTTGGATTTTCTCCTATGATCCCCTACTCCTTCCCAGGGGTCATAATGACATGAGCCCATCCACTCACCCCTGTGCTAGCTCCTCATATGTCATAGTCCTTTTAATTTATGTCATTATTTAAAACGAGTTGGTGATATTAAGAAGCAGGGACTATATAACCTCTTTTATAGGGAGGCATATTGTATGGCTGGCAGGAGAAAGTGGGAATTAGAGAGTGGGGGAGGAAAAAAAGGAAGAGACAGAGAGACATGAGGAGAAAACAGCACCTTTAATCCATTTAGGGCTTCTAGCAAATACCTGTCTCTGTGATGTTTTTATTGTGCTAATAACACCAGCATTGCAGAGGATTTGTCCTGATCTTGTAAAATTATAAATATTGATTTTTGTGATGGTGGGGTGGAGAGGGGAAGGGAAAAGCCATCTCTTTCCAAATGCCTCGAGAACAGATCCTGGTTTATAATGCACAGAGCTGTCATGTTGATGGAAGTGTGGATCAGTGTTGATACTGACTTTTCTACCCAGCCTCTGAGGAGAGGAAAGCTATCAAGCTTTCTCCAGACTGTTTAATATCTGATGTCTAATGACTACTGGCTTTTGTCTATCTTATCTCATGCTCTGTGTTAGAGCTGTTCAGGCTGTTTTGCTGTAATTGAAAAAAATTGCTTAATATGACTTATATGAAATAAGTAAAAGGCATACAATAAATAATCTAAAAACACAGCAAGCAAAGAATTAAAAGTTAAAATTAAAAATGTCCACATGTAAAGGATAGGGTATGGGCAGGACAGGGATGGTAACAGGCAAGCGTGCCTGTTACCTGCATTTTCTTTGTTTGTTTGGTTTTCCCTTTAGAATAACCTGCAGCTAACATATGCCTGCTCAATCCTCACCCATGGTGATGTAGCAACCAGCTGGGAAGCACATCCATTGCTCTCTCCAAAGAGGTTGGATTTCATGTGAGACAATGACTATGCAATGCCTCATGCTGCCATGCTTCCACCAGCCTGTGAAGAAAAGGCGATGCATTGATACAGAGGCAAAAATATTGCTTTTTTAAATTGTCACGTTAAACCCCACCTCTCCTGCTTCATGTTACCTGTGACATCATTTTATTTCATTTTTGCTAAGGAACCCACAGTACACTCCTGATCAAAATTTTAAGACCAGTTGAAAAATTGCAACAATTTACATTTTGCACAGTTGGATCTTAAGAAGGTTCTAAGTAGAGCTTCAAAATGCAAAAAGAAGAAATGGGAGTGAGACAAAAAAAAAAATTTGAGTAAGCAATTTATTGCAAACAAGTATTAAACTGAAATAGGCTGCTCATCAGCTGATCAAAGTTTAAGACCATATCTCAAAAAAACCCAAAAACCCCCTAAAATAGAAATAAAATTTTCAAAAAAGGACTCAGTAATGAGTAGCTGCGCCATTGTTGTTAATCACCTCAAGAATTCGTTTCGGCATGCTTGATGCTAGTGTTTCCAGGAGGCTAGTGGGAATGTTGCTCCAAGTGGTGAAGATGGCTTCACGGAGGGCATCCACTGTCTGGAACTGGTGTCCATTTTTGTAAACTTCCCTTGCCATCCAACCCCAAATGTTCTCAATTGGATTTAGATCAGGGGAACACGCAGGATGGTCCAAAAGAGTGATGTTATTTCTCTGGAAGAAGTCCTTTTTCAGGCAGGCATTGTGAACTGCAGTGTTGTCCTGTTGAAAAACCCAGTCATTACCACACAGACGATGGCCTTCAGTCATCAGGGATGCCCCCTGCAACATCTCCACATAGCCAGCTGCCGTTTCACGCCTCTGCACAACCTGAAGCTCCATTCTTCTATTGAAGGAAAAAGCCCCCCAGATCATGATCACGCCCTCTCCACTGTGCTGTGTAGAAAACATCTCAGGTGGGATCTCCTCTCCGTCAAGGTTAATTTTTTTCTCATCAGAGAATAAAACTTTCTTCCACCTTTCAATGTCCCATGTTTGGTGCTCTCGTGCAAACTCAAAACGGGCAATTTTGTGCCGTTGAAGGAGACGAGGCCTTTGAAGACATTTTTTGTTCTTAAAACCCTTCTCTCGCAGATGCCGTCTGATGGTTATGGGACTGCAGTTGGCACCAGTGACAAGCTTAATTTGGGCCGAGGATTGTCCCGTGTCTTGATAGACAGTCAATTGGATCCTCCGGCTCAGGGCCAGTGAAATTTTTTTTGGGTCTACCACTTGTCTTTTTTTGTTCCATAACCCTCAGGATCTTTTAAGAAGTTTAAAATTACTGTCTTACCGCGTCCTACCTCAGCAGCAATGGCACACTGCAAGAGGCCTTGCTTATGCAGCTCAACAATCCGACCACGTTCAAAGAGAGAAAGCTTTTTTGCCTTTGCCATCAGGAGGTCATGACAGTGTGGATACCTGACAGAAAATTACACTGAATCCACATTTTTGTGAAGATTTGGGCTTTTAAATGTTGTGGTCTTAAACTTTTGATCAGCTGATGAGCAGCCTATTTCAGTTTAATACTTGTTTGCAATGAATTGCTTACTCAATTTTTTTTTTTTGTCTCACTCCCATTTCTTCTTTTTGCATTTTGAAGCTCTACCTTGAACCTTCTTAAGATCGAACAGTGCAAAATGTAAATTCTTGCAATTTTTCAACTGGTCTTAAAATTTTGATCAGGAGTGTATCACTTCAGAACTTGTCATGGCAATATGCTAATCATGTCATGTCTATGTGTTACCCCAATTCATTCATCTCCATTAAAAAAGGAACCTCTCTTAACTTTCTCATTTGTTGACACATATGTTGAGAGAACACAGGTACCCCTTTACCCCCCAAAATAAAAATGTTTTTTGTTTTGTTTTTTATTTTGAAGTGAGAGTTGAAATGTGCCTCCACAATTTTCACTTTCACTATTCCAACAACTTGATTCTTGTGTTATTTTCAACAATGGTGAAGAAAAAATATCTGTTTCTGTGATACTGAAGGGTAATCCCTTGTAATCCCAGTGGTGGATGGATGGGGATGTTTAAAGGCCCCAGTATGCTCATGACAAAATGCTTGTCGGATGATTTAACAGTGTCTGAAAACCGACATTCATGTCCATTTTATGCTGATTGGCCAAGTTTATCAAGATGTGAAAGTAGACTGGATTTAAACTTGTTCACACCACGTTTTATGTGAAGAACCAAATGCAACACTAAGACTGTCTTTGAGGAGAATCTGTCTGAAAATGCTTTCTGATTTCGCCATTTAGATGATTTGTCATGTGAAGACTACAAAAACACCACAAAAGACACATAATTCTTGGAGAGAGAGATCAGAGAGGCAATGAGGTGCAGTCAGGAGGGGGCTATGACAACAGACTTTTCACCCCACCTTTATGTGTGGCCATTTGGAACATATGCATTTATCCATTTGGAATATAAACACTTTTGCCTTTAGATGTGGTCACACGACACATTGTGTATCTAAATAATTTGTAAGAGTAGTGAGATCTTAAAAGGGATGCTGTAAGGGAGAGAGCCAGTGGGGAATAAATCTATGTTTTCATATTTTTTGGATTATTCCTGCTAATAATGATTTGTTTTAAAATTCGCAGATAAAGATCTGAAGAAAACTAAAACAAATATTTGACTGATTTTCATTTGCAAAAAAAGATTTTTAAATGTTTCCTCTAATAATTTACTGCTATCAGGGTAAAATACAACTGTGATTCCAATAAAGTTGGAATGCTTAATGAAACAGAATTTGATAACTTCCTAATCCGTTGTACTATTTTCAATTGACCATATGTCACAAAGACAATATATTTACTATTATGTTAACACATTCAATGTCTTTTGAATGTATTTGCTTATTCTGAATTTGAAGCCAGCTACACATTTCAAACAAATTGGGACAGGAGCAACAGCTGTGAAATGCTCCAAATATTAATACCAATATATCAGTATCAATATAATATCAACTAAACTGCATCATATTCATTACATGTGTGATACTGACAGCAACAGATGACATTTTTATATGCATTCAGATTCAAGCTGGGACACAGCAGATTTGTACACACTTGTCCATCTAATTTCTGTCTTCTCCTTTAACTGCTGTAAAAAGTCTTCAAGTCCAAATGCTTATTGACATAACCTGTTGTACAGACAAAAGTGTGCAAAGCACAATCTAAGGCACTTGGCCTGGTTTGCCTTTGCTGTGCTGCCTTTCATAGGTTTTCTGTAGTGACCCTGGCCTATGCTCTCCTTAGATGGAGGGGGATGTTTGGCCAACTTGACCTGTTGTCTCAGAAGCCATGGCTACTCAGAAGCGCCCAAATATTGAAACAGCAGGATGTAATCCTAGATTTGGAATGGGATACATTTAGTTAAATGTTTGCCGAGCCACAAATCGTGTAGGGCATTGCCAAGTGGCACTGAGACAGATGATACTACTGGGCTGGAACAATTGAGAGAGAGGGTGCTTGGGGCATTTGGATGAGAAGGCTGGGTAGACAGTGAGAGGAATGAGACGGTGGCTGTTGAAAAGAGTCATTCATGGAAGGCTGCATCAGTGGGCAGGCCAAGCAGAGCCATGGATAGATCGCTGGAGCTGCTTTCATGGCCAGACGTTTTCTGGCTGGGCCCATATGTGCTCTCACAGGGCTCCAAAAGCCTTCAGGCTGCCTCCCAAAAAGCCCTCAAACTCATCCCTGAACACCTCCCACTGTGACAAGGACAAGGTGGTTTAGCCACCTGCACCACACACGCTCAGGCTGATGCCAAAATGCCCTTTGAAAGCCAACTGTTTGTGCTAACCATTACATTTTTTTTCCCCTGTAAATGTTTACTTTGAAAAGCTTTCTTTTACAGATTACAATACTTGCAGTATTTCCTAATTCCATATGAATTCCAATAATAATAATAATAATGATACATTGTTCTTATATAGCACTTTTCAGGGTACTCAGAGATGCTGGATCTCTTTCTTTCCTTGTTCCATTAAACGGAATCAAATTGTTTATCCACGTGCAAGTTCTGTGGGTTGCACTGTAACTGGGTTCCTTTCCCTGTCAATTCAGTCAATGTTCTTTAAGTGATTACAGATGATAAAAAATATTTTCTGCATAATAAAACTATACATAATAGCATAAAACTGCAGTTTAATTTTTCTTTAGAAACTGTTTCCTTTTTTTGGCATTACAATACTATGATCTATAACACTAAAAAACACACAGACAGCACATAGAATAATAATCATAACCAAACAATGGATGCAGGAGCAGAGAAGTTGTAGTGAAAGAAACCTGGTCATTTTGCGACATTCCATTACACAAGACCCGTTACTAGTGAATCCACTGTTTATAATTTGCTGAGAGTGCACATCACTCAGAAATACACGAGGTAACTTTCAGTGTCTGCACAGTGAGTTATAGATCTCAAAGCCCTCACACAGCATGTGCTACTTAGTTATGGCTGAGAAAAGATCATGATCATGATTAAGGCTATGGGGTTAAGTTTTGAGGTTTCACTAGGCAGCTGTCTTGATCCATCTCACATTATGAGAGAGCACAATGTGTGTTTCTATACGTAACCCAATAAGGTCTTGGCTAAACTTGAGTTGATAAAAAAGAGTGTTCTTTTGTTTCTAATCTCCTTCAGTAATGCAAAACATCACAAACCATATGACATAAAAGAACATAAAAACTGAAGGAAGATTGTTCAGTGTCTAGGCCTCAGTGATTTTAGAATAATTAAAAACATACTAAGAAGAGCCTAGAAAAAAATATAAAATAGGGATGTGGAGGGCTTGACTAAAAAAAGAAACATACAAAGGTGTCACACTTTTAGGGTGGCATTAAGTTGAAACACTGCAAACAAAGCACACTAAAATATAAAAGAACCCACAAATGAATAAATAAGTAAAATCACACAGCCACCTTTTACACGGTAAAGCATTAGGCCACCTCTGTATGAATCAGCGAGTTTTCAAAATGTAGTTACACAAAAACAAGCCTCACCACCCTAAAACAAGTCACAATCTCTGGTAAAATGTAAAACAAATTAAGAATGTACAAAAAAAAAATCTAAATAATAAAAAAAATATATGTATAAATACACTAAAATAACTGAATAAAACCTAGCACTTAAACCCAAGAAAATAAATTAAAATTCAAGTGAGTTTCATCAAGCACAAAGCAGCAGTGGCAGTCACTGCTGCAAGGACAGAAACACAGGTTAGGTAATCTTGCTGTCTGTACGTTGCTCACTGAAACACTACTACACAATAGTAAAATTACCTTGGCTGTACAACATCCAGTCAGCGCTCAAGTTGACCAGCCGTGGCGAACACACACACACGCATCATTGTTGTCTTTTTCGAAGCGTAACAGCACCACACGGAAGCAGCAGCAGAAGAGGGAGAGAGAGATATCGGCTGACGTGCCACTGCATTTATGTGCCGCTAATGTTGCTGATTAGGAGTTTCGCTGCAGGTGTGTGACCGGAAGAAGCGGGGGCGTTGCTGTTAAACTGCGGCCCCCAGTGGTGGGGCAGACCTAACCTGCCGGTTACATATAGTTATACAGATGACACAGAGCTGTACATCTCTGCTGAACCAAATGTGCTGCAACTATAGACTCCATTACTAATTGTGTTTTGGCAATAAATAACTGGATGAGGAATAATTTCTTGAAGTGCAATGGGGGCAAAAGTGAAATCCTACAAGTCTGCCCTAAAACAAAAAAAGGTTTGCTGTTTAATAATCTGGGGAAAGTAATTCCTCGGATCAAATCAGAGGTTACAAGTCTTTGTGTTATCTTAGATTCAGATCTAAGCTTCAAGTCCCACATCAGCAAGGTGACTAAAACTTCATTTTTCCACCTTAAAAACATCGCTAAAGTCTGACCATTTATAAATTAAAGTCATGACTTTATTCCAAGCTGGCTCAATTACTGTGGCATTTACTGGCCTTCTGAAAAAAACAGACAAACAAAAAACAGAGAGACTTCTGCTCATTCAAAACTCTGCAGCTTGGCTATAAACCAGAACCAAGAGGAGAGTATTGAACTGACTGGTACCAGGTGTGCGTCAGGTGATTGAACAGGTGGGTGTGATTAACTGTGAAGAGTGCTGGCTGAACAGGTGAGCAGATGAGAAGGAGAGTGGCAGCAGGTAAGAGCTGACGAGTGTGACAGGCGTGGGCACATTAGTTCAGTTTTAGCTGCTCTGCACTGGCATCCTGTCACATTCAGAAATGATTTTAAAGTCCTCCTTGTATACAAAACCCTGAATGGACAAGGACCAAGCTACATTGCTAACTCCCTTGTTTATTATTTGCCATCAAAAACACTACAATTATCTGCTGCTGGTTTATTGGAGGTTCTACTTTTCTATGTGAAGCACTCATTAATGCATATGAGTTCTTTGTTGTAAAGCACTTTGAGCTGCTATCCTTGTATTAAAGGTGCTATACAAATAAAATGTTATAATTATTTGAGTAAGGTTATCAAAAAGAGCATGTTTATTGATTAACAGACAGCAGCGATGACTGTTGCTAGGATGGAAACTGAAGGTCTTTGATGAAGTGGTTTGCATTAAATCCACATACTGTTACATCTGGAGTTATATCATAAATATCATGAATGCTGTTCTTTTTCTGAGGACAGTGCCACTGATACAAATGAGACATCATTAAATGTTTTGATGAAAGTGTCTCCTCACCTGATTTTGTTTGGCGGAATTCTGGTTGTGTGTATTTTAAACTTGTTACAAATGGTTGTGAATGTTTTACACAAGTCCAACTTGTTCTGTCTTCTCCCTTAATCAAACTGGTCATCAACTGCACACTCTCAGAAAAGAACTTGTATTTAAAAGTGTGTTTCCTAAATTCAATTTACTATGAGCTGTAGGAGAGCCGTTACCTTCCAATCCATTCCCAGCAGTCCTAGCAAAGTAGTAGCCATCCCAGACACTGCTTCCCTGGCTAGAGAGGATCTGAGATGTCTCGCCCTCTGAATGCTAAACCGAGCTGAGAGCGGTCGGCTGGTGTGTATTAATCAGATCTGACTTGCATATCTGAGCCGCTTAATTGCATGGAGGGAAATGTCAGAAAGCAAATGAGTCTAACATGTCAATGTGTTAATTCTGCTATCGATTTCATTGATGCACCATTCGCTCTCTCAGCTCATTAAAGCCAACGTGTCAGACCACACACACACAAACACACACACACACACACACACACACCCTCACACACACACACACACACACACAGTTGAACATGTAAGAAAGTGAATACATTTTATATTACAAATCTGAACCTGTCCTCAACAGCTACATTCATATTGACCTTGCTCATATTTCCTGGTATTTACAGAGACAAATGCTTTTGTGACTTGTAAAGTTATGTAAGAATGAAGAAAAAAAGAGAAATTGAGTGAAAATGAAGTGAAATGACAGATTGACTCTGTTGCCATCCAGAAGTTATAGAACACAGTTTTCATTCTAATAGTTTGAGAAATATGTCCAAACATCAACATTTGCTGACTTACGTCAGGGAGAAGTGTGGGTACAAAGGTCGTCATGATCCCTGACATGGAATATACCTCCATTAATCCAAACTCTTACCAAGTGAATAATTCAAAAATCACAGAAATACAAATAGGCTTATTTTGAATGCTATACAACCAAATAATACTTAATAATACAACCATAATAATACTTTGTGGTATTTAATGGTTACATAATGGAGAAATGTGTGGAAATGCATAGCAATGTGAGAAACATTTGTAAGGACAACTAGTCACACCTACACACACATAACTTTGTGTCTTTGCTTAGAAAAACGATCAAATTGAAGGACACAGTCTAATTAAGAACTAATGGAATAAAGCACTGCAACAATGCAACTGCCTTGTCTAGATGACTGTTGAGTTTGCATGCTTGCATACAATGTGGAACAGTTGGCAATGCTGTTTGTTTGTAAGTTACAATAGTTTATTTTCATCAATTACCAAAATGCAGTGAATGAACAGAGGAGAAATCTAAATCAAATCAATATGCACACTGGTAGGTTGTTCCAAGCATCTTGGAGAACTAATCACAGATCTTCTGTGAATGTTGACTTCCTCAAATCCTTCTCTCTCTCCTTTTTTTTTTTAAATTATTTTTTGGGGCATTTTAGCCTTTATGATAGAGAGACAGCTGAAGGAAGACAGGAAAGGGGGCAGACAGAGAGGGGACGACACGCAGCAAATGAGCTGCAGGTGGGAGTCAAAACTGCAGCCACTGCAGAGGACTGACGGCCTCAATACATGGGGCGCACAGCCTACCAACTGAGGTATAGGGGCACCCATCCTTCTGTCTGTTCATGTAATCCCAGACAGATTCGATGATGTTGAGATCACGGCTCTGTGGGGGCCATACCATCACTTCCAAGATTTCTTGTTCTTCTTTACACTGAGGATAGTTCTTAATGACATTGGCTGTATGTTTGGGGTTGTTGTCTTTTAAGAGGAAGAATCGGAGGGACAATCCCCTTTATTAGTCACACAACTACATACATGCAAATCACACGCCATGCAAATTGGTGAAATTTGTCCTCCACCTTTATCCTATCCTGGTTGCCTTCCTCCGCAGTAGACCAGGAGCGGTGGGCTGCCATCCGACTGGTGCCCGGGGACCCAATCTCTTCCATCACCATTGGTCAGGTGGTGATCTCCTTGCATGTTTTTAGAAAGGCCCCTTTCCTCAAGCAGCAGGCACCGAAGGCATGGTGGCGGACACGCCCCCTGTGCCCACAGTGAGACTCAAACCCAGGACCTTCTAGCTGTGAGGCGACAGTATTGCCACCATGCCACCATGTCACCTGCTGCAGAATAAATTTGGGGCCAATCATACGCCACCCTGATGGTATTGCATGATGGGTAAGTATCTGCCTGTATTTCTCAGCATTAAGGACACTATTAATCTGACCAAATCCCCAACTCCATTTGCAGAAATGCAGCCCCAAACCTCCACCATGCGTCACTGTTGCCTGCAGACACTCATTATTGCACCACTCTCCAGCCCTTCAACAGACAAACTGCCTTCTGCTACAGCCAAATATTTCAAATTTTGACTCATCAGTCCAGAGCACCTGCTGCCATTTTTCTGCACCCCAGTTCCTATGTTTTCGTTCACTGTTGAGTCGCTTGGCTTTGTTTTTATGTTGGAGGAATGGCTTTTTGGCTGCAACTCTTCCATAAAGACCACTTCTGGCCAGACTTCTCCAGACAGTAGCTGGGTGTACCTAGGTCCCACTAGTTTCTATCAGTTCTGAGCTGATGGCACTGCTGGACATCTTCCGATTTGGAAGGGAAATAAGCTTGATGTGTTTTTCATCTGGCTCCCCATCCCTCACCGCATTCAATATAAACTGCTCCTCCTCACCTTTGAATCCCTTCACAACCTCGCCCCCTCCTACCTCACTGATCTGTTCCACCCGTACAATTCCCCCTGTAACCTCTGCTCAGAAGATGCCAACCTCCTTTCTACTCCTCTCAGGACCAAGCGCTGGAGCTGGGGGGACAGAGCCTTCTCAGTTGCTGGCCCCACACTCTGGAACTCACTCCCCAAATCCCCCCGTGACTGTACTGACCTCATCACATTCAAATCACTCCTCAAGACCCTTTAGATTAGCTTTTAATATTTGAATTGTTTGGATGTTTTTTTTTTTTTTGTTTTTTTTGTTTTTTTTTGTTCTTTGTCTTGTTTCTTCTTCTCTGCTTTGCTTTTATTGATTGTGTTTTAATTATCCTGAAAGGTCTTATTGTTTTTATCTGACCCTTCTCCCGTCTTTGAGCATTGTTAACAGCGCTTATTATTATTATTATTATTAATATTATTATTATTAATTCATCTTGACTGTAAAATTGCATGCTAATTATGCATTGTTTTGTGAGTTCAGCCAATATCTAGCTTACCAACCGACTGGATATGAAATAAACACAATTAAACACAATTTTATCTGAATCGTTTGTGACAGTAGTTAACAGTGACAATATATGCACTGACATACACTGAGACAGACTGTAACATTATGCAAGGATAGTAATGCCGATTTACCACCCAACAGGCAAAAACAGTGTAAAACTCCAACAGTCTACGTAGGCTATTTTAAGAATGAGTTAAAAATATAATGCTAACCCCTACGTAATAGTCATCTCTTTCTTTCACAAGGAAGCTAGCTAGCTAGCTCACTGGCAAAATAAAATAAAATACGTTTGCCACCTTATCTCAGCGGATGAAACTTGAGAGCAGTGGAAGGTTTCAGCTCGTTATCTCATTAAAATAATGCTATTACAAGTAAAACAATAATACCACTGAAACTTGTCCAAAAAGACTCATCCATTGTTGCTCAGGTGATGCTCCTCACCAAAATGTGGAGTCACGAATGGCTGTCAAAAGATGGAAGTAAGGAGATGCGATTGCTGTCTGGACAATTGGAAACAACGGGACACAATTGGCTGTCCACAAAGATGGAAATGACAGGACGTGATTGCACGAAGAAAAATGGAAAGGATGAGATGAGATTGGACGATGGAAACCAGTCTCTCATCCCCAGGCACCATAAGTTCAGTTATGAAATTTGACATCATCCATTCATCAGTTCTACACTCACACCAAGTCAGATGGATGGGAAAGATTCTCATGGTTACAGTTTGCGAGTGTTCACATCACCTGCCCACAGTATCAACTACATTTTGATTTACTTAGATTAAACAAGGCAATTTGGCTGATTTGAGATGCCCATGTTTGCTTGGTTTCAGGCATTTAAGTACTTCGAAGCATCAAGTCAGATGTTTGGAGTCTGAGCTTTCAGAAAGACCTAACTCTGTCATATTTATTTGACATGAGTGTTATTTACATCAAAATGAAATAGATAGATAGATAGATAGATAGATAGATAGATAGATAGATAGATAGATAGATAGATAGATAGATAGATAGATAGATAGATAGATAGATAGATAGATAAGCATTAGAAGCAGAGCAAAAAACATTGGTTTAACTTCAGTTGGAATATAGATGTAACTTCTTGGAATTTTACTTCAATTTTAGTGGTGAGCAGAATAATCTTGAACACTGACCCAGCTGTTAAGAGCAGGAATTAAGCACTTTTCATAAGCTAATGACTGCATATAGTTGAAAATACTTGTACTGACACAATATCAGCTATGTGTTGAAAGCAGCATTCTGAACCCATACCCCCTCTGATAAAGACTAGTTCTGGTTTGGTTGAAATGTGGTTAGGCTGTTCCTTCTCCTTACCACCATTGTGTTACAGCTGCACTTTAAACACACTGGCTGTGTAGTACATGTGTGTGTAGAGAGAGGAACAGAGAGAAGTGTATGCGTGTCTGTATGGGGGGTGTGGGGGTGGGGGTGGTGGGTTAAAGAGAAATGGAGAAAAGGGCCGGTTGTCATGGCAACTCTGTTTTTAAAGGAGAGTCAACCATTCATTTCCACACTGAAGACTGCAAGGGAACACTTAACTCTGTTCTTCGCCTAAGGATACTACTTTAAAAGTCTCTCTCTCCCCACCTCATCCTGTCTCTCTACCTTGCTTGCCCTCACTGAAGTGTCAATTTGAAGTGAAACATTCCGGCTTTCGGCTGCCACTCCAGTCCGCCAGCTCTTTTCTTCTCTTTTTGTTTCTGTCTCTCCTGCTCAGGTCCTCTGTCACTCCTTTTCTCTTGCTCATTCCATCTCTTTCTTTTATTGTTTGTCTCCTCCTGCAATCTCTTGCACTGTTAATTACTACTTGTATTAATCAAAACTACTATGTCCTGCTTTGTGAACACGTTATAAGATAACTACTGTAGAGCCTCATCTCTCACTGCAAGCTGCTCAGATTTCATTCAGTTCAGATTTGGGAGAGGAGAGAAAAGACCATTGATTTGACTGATAAATGTATTGAGCCTCCTGTCAGGGTCAGTGACAGAGCTCATCTGACAGGGAGGCATTTGATTCCCCACTGAGAGGGACATTATCATTACGATGGGACTCAAGCTGGTCATCAGCTGCACAGATATGCAAAGAGTGACAGATGACACCATTAACTACCTCTGTTTCTGCTACATGTGTTAGAACTGCCACTGTTGCTGCTACTCCGAATGCTACCCGTGGTATTATTATCTTACCCAGAAAGAGGAAAGTAGAGATATGGCACCAAACTATCTTCATGTTGATATCTCAATCAGCATTAGTAAACGGCAGACGGATGATTGTATATATAACAGAGCTTCTATTGAAATAGACTTTACAACGTGCTTCACAAATAATGTTTTACAACAAAATTTTATCTCTCATATATTTCATGTCCACGGTATTATGTCACTTGCAGCCTATTACAGCTAAAACTGTGTACGTCTGTGTGCACCTGAGGTTTGCACATTCTCACCAACTTTTACAGATACCAGAATATGTCAAGGAAATGGTCTATGCATGCAGGTCTATGTTTTTGGGCATTGTTTAGACCTCAGGTGTTTGGCTCTTTCAATAGAAAACTCAGGTAGTATTTATGATTAAAAGTTTCAAAACTATATTTTGCTTTTGGCTTGGCTGTGATTGGCTAGTTCTGAGGTAGAAAAAAAGGACATAGAATTCAAAGTGGCTGACACATTGTCCACACAATGGACGGTTAGCTATGCAAACTATGGTGTACTTTTTTTTACTCAAATGAAAGTATGTGACTTTGCTTCTGTGGTTGCATTGTATTTCAGATGCAAATGTACATATACTAAAGGGTTCTCCCTCTGCACAAATCAAACAAGGCATTTCATCTGTGGTTTAGTACACCTGTAACACTCTACACACTTACAATGAATATACAACCTACATCGAAGTTACATTTAAGGTCAGTGGTGAGGCAAAAATGAAACCATAATGAGGTGTATACACACGTACACAACACAGAAAGCTGAGTAGTCATGAAGATGCAAGTTGTCACTAACAAAAGCAGCTACACACTCCTGTAATTGGATTTCATTGTGCTTGCTAGAAGATCTTTAGTACATATCTGAGATATTGTCCCCATTGTTACTTTCTGACAAAAGATCAGATGCTCCAAGGTGTTGTCTCTGTATCATTGTTACACCAAGGTTCTTATAAGCACAAGAACCCACTTTTTTTTTTTACAGATTATCTCTGCCTGTCCTCATCCTTATGTGAAATTAAAAAAAAAATATTTTTTTAGAACCATAGTTATTTTTCAGTAGGTTTCACTATTATTACATCACCTTACATCACTCACATGATTACATTTTCTGTATTAATTGGCTAATAGAAATTGAAATAGCAGATCTGTGTATTGTAAACACCTATTACATTTGGCTGAAGTACTTCCTGGTTCAAAGATGATCTACCATTCTAATATGGCCCTGAACAAATTAAGTTTCTAAGTAAATTATTGAACATTTTGGTATTTCTAACTTAATCTTAAATATTTAAGCTAAACTCACCGAAAAATAAGAATTCATATAAGCTGTTTCAAACAACGTAGCTGGGTCTTAAGATATCACCAGTGACAGCATGTATGTCCTACTAATTTCCTTTACCAAATATGTTTTGGAGGAAATACAACTGCTGCCTGGGTTATGTTCACAGTTTTCAGTCAAAGAGGTGTGACATCCTGACACTGCTCAGAAGTTATAGGAAGGTCAGGGTGGATATAGAAAGTACAAAGCAAGGACTCAGGGCTCACGTCAGATCTTGTTTGGTTTAGGCCACTTAAACACTAGCTCATGTTCATAAATAACAATTTTGAATTAAATTCATAGTCCAAACACTGAACTGGTTCCTGTTAAATTCTTGTTTTCATTCATTCATTCATTCATTCATTCATTCATTCATTTCATGAGCTGCAAAGGCTGCAGATGTCCTCCAGTGTAGTCTAGTGAATTAAAAAATCTACTGTCTACTTGCTGTTGGGAAACAAATCTAATCAGTCCATTACAAAATGCTGTGTGTTTGATTTTGGTGATGGAACTTTATGTGGCTGCTAGCACATGGTTTTACCATTTGTTAATGACTTCTTTTAAGATTATTTTTTTTTCCCATTGAAATCTGTGCTGACTTGTTCAGAAAAAAATATCTCGTATATTCATGGCGTCTGAATTAGGACTCTAAACAATATTCTAAATTTGATTAAATAATCAAAATAAATAAATAAATCAGACAGACATTCAATTGTGAAAATTAATATTAGATTGTGAAGAATAAGTAGTACTACAACGCACTCAATGCATTGCATGACGGACAACAGTCACACAACCAGGGTTTTCATTTTAATCAGACCAGAGTTGCTGATGATTGCTGTAAAGTGAAAGAAGAAGTGTTTTACAATAAAATTACTGTTTCTGAAAATGGGGTCTTGAAAGCTTTGGTGAGAACGATACAGCAGCTCTTTCTGGTTAAACAAAAAAGATCTTACTCTTTAACAAAAAGGTCTATCTCTGTAGGGATCCCTTCCATAATGTTGTCAGATCCTTACAATAACAATCAGCGTCAGTGGCAAAAACAAGCACTTTTAATGGACTTACGTTGATGATGTGTGAATGCCAGGGTTTCCATTGCAGCCCAGTTCGTAGTTGTTGGCTGCTGTGCTCTCACTCAGTCCTGGACCACTTTAAAAGACTGTTGTCTCCATTAGTCATTTGGACACACAAACGGGAAAATAGGGTCCATAAACACAGATATATATATAATATTTGACCATCTTATTTTTCCGGGATATTGAAATCTTCCAGGATATGTGGGCCACCAGTTTGTCTTCTAACAGAAATTCTGCAAACATCACTTTCACTAATTAAAAATGAAATGCAGGTCAAACTGAAATGAGCCAATAAATCAAGAGCTGTGTGGTAACGATGGCAGAGAGTTCACCACACCCAGCTTGGCTGCAGAGAGTGTGATTTGCACTAAATCTTGAGAGATCTAAAATTCCCTTTTGGAAATATTTGAGACTTTGGTCAGGGTCACGCAGCTTGAGATCATTCTGCCCCCCTCCCGTCTGGTCGGAACTGTTACAGGGGAGATCAAGTCCAAGATCCAGGAGGTCTCAACCTGACCCAGGTAACGGTCCTGCCAACTACACATTTGTGTTTGAAGCAGTATGCTCTCAGGTTCTGCATTGGGCACACACTGCTATTTTCACCTGTCACCCTTATTTGAATTGTATGCTAACAAATAAGCTACTGGTGGCCTACCATGGCCTCAGAGGCCCAAGAATATGTCCAAGTATGCTCAGTTTGTGCACAAACAAGGTCTCCCATCATTCTCTTACTGGTCTGCTTCAACTATTTCTCATCCCCGAAGAGCCTGGACTTTGTGACAGGGTTACCGCAGTCTTAAGATTACAATATAATTCTGACCATTGTTGACCGGTTGTCCAATGTTGTTTAGTTTGTGGCTGTGCAGACAGCAGACAGCAAGGCTCCCAGAGGAAAAAGTGTTCCGCCTGCATGGGGTCCCCAGAGGCATTGTCTATGATTGGGGGCAACAGTCTCTCTCAGTATCTGTCAGGTATGGAAAGCTTTTTGATCCGCAATCAGTCTCACATTGGGTATCCATCCCCAGTCTAATTATTAGTCGTAGTGGACCAATTAGGAGCTTGAGGCTGCTCTTCGCTGTGTTATCTCAACTGACCCCTCTGTCTGGAGTTCACAGCGTCCCTGGATTGAATATGCTCATAATACCAGTGTGGCGATGTGGCTGTCCCCATTTAAGGCTTCATTGCAGTATCAACCTTCTTTGTTTCCAGACCAGGAGCAGGGGAGCTACAACGTCAGCTTCACTGCTGCTGCCGAGCCTGGAGGAACACCTGGTCCACTCCGCTTTGCTCCATGGAGCAGAATGAGCAGCACACAGACACATATCGGATCTCCGCCCCATCATATCACCCAGGTCAGTGAGTTTGGCTATCTTCCAAATACATAACATTGAAAACAGATTGTCTCCCTGTTTCCTTGGCCCCTTTGAAATTGAATCCATCATTCACCCATCCACAGACAGATTACAGCTACCTCAGGCCATGAATGTCCGTCCCTCTTCTCACGTATCAAAAATCAAACCAGTTCTGTCCAGTACTCTGTGTCTTTGCCTTTGTCTTAGCTGAGCTGGGCATGGCCACTGGCCCCTCCTGTGGCCAACCCACCTGCAAACCTGTGGCTCATCACTAATCACCTGCACGGTATAAAAACCCTGGTTCTTCACTCCAGTCTTCACCAGATCATCAGTTGTCTTGTATTTTGTATTGCCTCTCTACTGAAACAAGTTTGGGAGGGCTTTGACTCCTTTGCTTTGTCTCTCCATCCTAGAAAAGCCTGAACCATATATAACCTGGATCTCCTGCTCTGGCTCACCTTACTGGTCTACCACTGTCTGCCATTCCTCCCTGCCAACCCAATGCAGCTTGTCTGGATTGCAGATTTAATATTGACTGTATATTATACAATAAACTATCTTCTTTTGTACCGAAGTCTGCCTGTCATTCTGCTTTTGGGTTCTGCCAAACTCCCCATTATGACATTAACACTATTCCACTGATTGACAGTTGGTGACATTAACCTAAAAGCCCTTGCTATGCCAGCAAAACTGCTAGCAAGCAAATATGGATTTAAACAATACAGGTTTCAAATGATTACAAATGTCAGAAGTATATGCATTCAAAACTTTTGGAATATTTAAAGTTTTCCTCCACACATGTATTAAGGCATCCATATTTCATCAATATTTCCTCATAAAAAATTCCACTATGTATGTATGTGTGTGTGTGTGTGTGTGCATGTGTGTGTGTGTGTGCAAATACTTTGTATTTCATTGGACACAAGATGTCTCCTTCTTCACTGTAAAGTCCATTTTTAGTGTATGTGCACTGGAGCCTTCAGGTTTCCACATCACACTTGGGTATACTGAATACTGGACCAGGACTGGCTTCCTAGCTATTTGTGATGTCCCAATCATGCTTGTAGGCCTGCCTCTTAAAATCAGATTTTCAATTAGCACAGAAAAAATGGTCATGAATGTGTCAAATTGCACATACACTATTGTTATGATCCCACAGACCTGTTTTCTTCCAGTGTGTTCTTTTTCCTTTTCCCCAGTGTGTATTGTTGCCTGTGTGTTCTTCCCTGTCTGTCTAGCTGGGTGTTCACTAACACCCAGTCAGCTCCGCCTCCTCAGGTGCTCACCTGATGCGCATGATTCTGATTAGGCACAGAATAAAAGGGGAGAGCTCTCTCCTACCTGTTGCTGGATTGTCCTGAGTCCCTGGCGGTGTCTTTGCTTGTCTCCTTGTGAGTACTACGCTTCATTGTCTCCTCTCCTAGAGAGCTTGCTAATGTTGACTACTTCTGCTCTGCCACTAATAGTGTGCTCCTGTGTTTCAGTGCCTATCTGCCGCTTCAGCACGTGTCTTGACCCAAACCCACTTTGTCGGAACTCCTTTAGTTTTTCCTCCCACTCCTTTTGAGTGAGCCTTTTGTTTGTTCTGTCCCACTCCTTATGAGTGCACTTTTTCTTACACCCCCCCATCTTTGGGTCCTAACAAATTTACTAGGCATAAAGCCTAACAACCATTCTGTAAAGCTCAAAAAGTCAGCTGTAGGAACAAGAGGAAAAACATATAATTGGATGGAGGGGGACTTCAAACGTTGATAATGCTTTAGTTACCACAACCGGATATTGTTGGAAAACCGATACAGTGATAAAGAGTTTATAGATATGCTCAATATGAACATTTCCTGACTGTGTTGATAAAAACAATTCAGTCAGCATTACATTTCCTGCAAAGCACATTTGCTAATGCTAGTTATGTATGAATGTAACTATTTGAAAAAGGCCTTCCTAATGGAGCATGAGATCTACCTGTTAATCCCTCACAGCCACCCAGCAACAGATAGTGATGAGTCAATGATGGAGACTCCTACTTGTCCTGGCCCCAGCCTGTGGCCCTTTGCATACATATTACCTTTGCTATATCTTCTGTCTGTGTTGCATTTTCATGCTCATTTGTCTGCTCTGTGACAGATTTTCTTTCTCTTCTCCCTGTCTTCAATGTCTTTCTGAGGCAAAATCATATATTTAAAGATGGCAAATTGTTGGTGGGTTTTTTTTTTTTTTTTTTTTTTTTTTTTTAATTTTTTTATTTTTAAACATTTTTTTGTTCGTTTGCCTAATTGGGTATTAAAGCATCTGAGGAATGTAATTGCCTGTCAAATGTCCTTTTCCCTGCACAGGAGGGAACAAGATGCTCTCCTGCACTTCAATGCTTTTTGAGACACAGAAAAATTTTGTCAAGTTGAGGTCAGCTAGCAAGGAAATAGTTTTCAAATGATTATGTTTGATATGTTTTATTTTAGCAGGCCATCTAAAGTAACCCAGAAGTAGTCATTCTCCCTGACTATCCCTATCTCCTCCTGGAGGATCCCAAAGCATTCTCACAACAGGCAGAATATTTAATCCCTCCATCCAGGGTCTGCAAAAGGGTCTCCTCCCAGTGGGACATCCTGGGAATACCTCCACAGAGAGATGTCCAGGAGGTCTCCTGATCAAATGTTAAACTACCTAAACTGACTCATTTCAAGCTAAAGAAGCAGCAGTTCTAGCCCAAGCTTCTTCTAAATATCTGTCCCACTCTCCAAAGTGTAGCCAACTAACTCTGTTAAGGAAACCGCTGCTTAAATCTGAGTGGTTGAATGTTTGTTGGTTTGAGGGCTGGAATGGAAAAGCCATGGCTACAACAACAGCAGAAGTGTAGATGTTAGTGTAATCCACCTTTTCAAACAGTATATTTCAGTTAAATGATGGACAAGATTTTGACCATGAAGACTAACTGGTAAATATGACAAGTGTTTGCCTGGTTACCCACCTCATCATCTATATTCAGTGCACAGTTGCTTCCAGGAACTTTTGTGTGGAACCTCCCAGGTGAACAGGGCTAACCAAAACCTTCATACATGCACTTAAAAAACTGGGATCATCAACAATAAACAAGGGTCATCAACCAGGAATTCCTAAGCTTCGTCTTTGCTTAACTTTTGAGCCTTTTCCTTATCTTAATGCTCGTTTGAATCTTTGTTGTCCTGAGTCTGATTAAATCCATGGCTGCACAGGTCCTGATCAACTAAGCCCCCATTTGTTCTGCCTTTGTTTATAAGCCTTATGTTCTTGTTACAGTACCTTCCTTAAGGCTTCAGGCAGCCATATGTTAGGTTGATAATGCAACATGTCTTGATTGAAATGAAAACTTTCCTCAGTTAAATTTGTTGATCACTTAGACTTGCACAGCTGTGAGCCCTGGGGTTGTATTCATGAAAGATCTTAAGGCTAAGTCTAGATCCAAGCTGGCCAATTGAGAGGAATCTCTAATGAGAATGGTAGTGTGCCCTTTGAGACCAAGATGCTCTGGGTGCAAATCAGGCTTTTAGTACCTGTTTTCATCAAAGTTCTGAGAATTACACTTAAGTTATATATTGTAGTTTTCCTTTAAGTTTTATTTTCACAGCTCTAATTTATTTGAAGAGAAACTGTGACCTAGAGTACTTGCCATAGTTCTACATACACTCTTCACTTTTTCAAAAAGTCAAGTTCAAAAGAATCCGAACTAATGCGTAATTAGTTCAATTAATCCTATTAATCATAACATAACTCATATAGCCTAATGTGTCCCACCCTACTCCATCATTAATCTGTAGGAAATTAGAGAACTGTTTTTCCATGTCTTGAGATTTTGGTGCCACTTAGAATTTTGTATTTCATGACTCCAGTTCTGTCATAATCCTGAAAGTCTCCTGAACCACTGCAATAGGCTGTATACCCACACATATAAATCTTGTTATCATCTCTGTGATAGCTGTTTTATGAGCCTCTAGCAAGGTTCTTGAGGTTGAGTGTGGTGAAAAGTAGGCAGTCAGATGAAGTTGCACAAACATTTGCCAACTTGTTTTTGGAGTGTCTGCTGCTTTACAAGGGTGGCAGGTTAGCAGAACCCACGGTGGTTGACTGTACCTATTGTGAATGTAGGTTAATGTAAAGCATACCGAAGCATTTCACAGAATGCTTAAAGTCAAGGGAAAGGGGATTCAAATGATAAAATATGAGATTTCTGGCTATAGCTTGGTGGACATCCAAGAAATGTAGTTACACCCTTTCTAACATCATGTGCTCATGATCAGAGACATGATGCCTCACACTTTAATAAACGCACAGCCTTTGCACCAGCTGGCAGTACAGTAAATCTTTGTCCACTCACTGTTGAATAGTGCATTACTGTAGTAGAAAAGGGATTTTGGTGAGAGTTTTTTTTTTTTTATGCTGGCTGGCTACAGTAACTTCCCTCCGGCCAACAGTATACAGCTGGCAGGTTGTGTGTTTGATAAGACTGTAGGCTCATATTGGCTGGAGGGCATATAGGCATTTGAATTAAGAGTTGCAGCCATACATTCAAGATGAAATATAATGAATGATCCATGTTTTTTCTTAATTAGTTCATGGCAATGAATCAAAAAATAATCTGAGTTTCAAAACTGAGCATTTCCTCTAATCAGTAGCTAAAATTAGATCATTCATCACCATGAGGCGAGCAAATACCCAATTTTCATTTATATAAGCAATCAACTGCTCTCTTACCGTTTTCCTCAGAAATTTAAACAGCAAAGTTTTATACTTGTTCAGTGAGTTACAGTCTAATGAAGGCCTCTCACAATGTGGTTGAATGATTGCATTTTTAAAGTAATATTTCACATTGTTAATGCACTGCTGGTGATTAATAGGATATGAGGATAAAGTGAATCAAAGTCTTCCTGGAGAAATATAGCCAAAAAGTATGATGTGAATACAAAGAAGGCTTTATTTTGACAGTAAGTAATGTGTCTCATCAACACATGTTCTTATTAGTATCAACTATCAGCTTAAATTGAAAAGTACTCTAAAATTCTGTTTATTCTTCAGCATGAAAAGGTAAGCTTTGGCTAACTGTTTAACAAGATGCTGTAATTTGGAGTGGTGGGAAAAGCATGCTGACACGTTTAAGGGTAATGACATCTGTTAGAGAGCAGACACAGACCTCACTGCTGTGTGAGTAAAAATAATCATTGTGAAATCAACCGATATTTGTTTTATCACAAACTGGGCTTGCACATTTGATGAAGCTGACAAAATACAGAAATTACATGAAATACTGTAATTAGTTTTATGTGCTATTTGGGTTATGCATGAACAATCGTACTGCATGTTATTTTTATTTGCCAGAAAGTCATTGATGGACAAAGAAATGTTATTTGACTTATTATTTGCGCATCAATCACAATATAAATATCCATTGTGGGTTTTAGAGGTGTCTCTCAGACCTCAAACAAAAGTATAGTGTAAGTTTATGCAGCAGACTCCAATCAAAATTATTTCCATAAGCAATTCTCATAAAATTATAAAACATCCTGAAGTATTTGAGCTGATAAAACAATGTTAACTATGTGGGGATTTTGTTGTTGTTGTTGTTGTTGTTGTTTGCTGTTACATACAGTATGTAACTTAAGTACGTTACCTAAGTAAATGTTGACTTACGGTTTCATACAGGACATCAACAGTAGTCACCTGGTTGAAAGTCCTGTGTTTTTAGACTTTCTTGCTCTTCATACTATGTCACCTGACCTCCTCATTTGCCCATAATTACTACATCAACTATGGTTACTGCCTAACAATAAAAATAAAAATGGGTATTTCGCCAGTGAGGATGAGTTGAACACAGCTTTACTATTAAGGCACATTTGAAAAAATGTCAGCCTTATGTTTGAGGATAACTGTAAAGTATCAAAAATAAAAACATTAATTATGCAGATATAAGTGCCCTGTGGGTGTCATTATACAGCATATTACATCATTGCATTTATTATTATTAATGTGTAAACAGTAATGCTGTCAAAAATATCACGTTATTAACGCGTTAACGTGAATCAATTTTAACGGCGTCATTTTTTTTTTTTTTAGCGAGATTAACGTTCTTTGTCATATGGATACCGCAACTAAGAACAAGCTTACTGCATCCATAGCCGAGTAATGTTCATTCTTTCTGGAGAGAAATAAGTGGCTGGGTTGATAAGCCTCTGGTGAATAAATAGAAGAGCAATATAGTCTGACTGCTTGTATGTTCCAAGGAAACTTAAGAAAAGAAAGTTTAAGCCATGGTTTAACTGCACTATAGGCTGAGTCCTAGTTTACAATGATGTGCACTTTGTAACTTTATCTTGTATCACCCCGTTTTGATCCCTTAGAAAGGGTTGTTGAAGGGGTTTTTTGTAACCAAGTATTTATTTTTCTTGTCATCTGTTTATTGAAAGTGTTAAATTGTGTGAGATTTTGCTTCAAATGTCAATGACTGCTCAAAGTGAGAATGTTAGTGTGAAATATAACACTACACGTTGTTGTTTTCAATAAAAAACATCTGCACAAAGCAAGCCTATCCACTTTTCCATGTTGATAAAAGTATTAAAATGATAATTAAAGGGACATTTAGAATAGATAAAAATGTGCGATTAATTTGCGATTAATCGTGAGTCAACTGTGACATTCATGAGATTAATCGTGATTAAATATTTTAATCGATTGACAACACTAGTAAACAGCAGTTATTTTGATGTTGCAGCATATTAGGTAGGAGCTAATTTTACCTACTTTATTTAAGTTTAATTTAATAGTTTAATCTATAACAATCCATCATGCAGATTACAGTGAGAACATTCCAGTTTTTATGTAAATTTGTAATCTGCACTCTTCAGAGACTTCAAATTGTGCTGAAGTACAGAACTTTCGAAAAATGTGTTCACATTTCACTACCTTAGGTAGTAAATCTAAAGCAACTGAGAGGCTGTTTTACATTGATCTTTAGACAATTGCTTTTGCACTTTAGTTTCTAAATGATTAACAGCATTACAAACATCTCACTCCACACTGTTGACAATTTGAATGTAGCTAACAGAGGCTGATTCGATTTAACTTGGCTGGCTGGCCTGTGTGTATGGGTGTCTGTGCGTGCAAATGCTTTGTAACCACAAGTGTGTGTTCTTGTGTGAATGAATATGTGCATGTTTATATTTGTGTGATTGAACACATCTCACTCTGATTTGAGTTCTCTTTGTAACCAAGACCGTCTCCACCACTGTGTGCACTGCTAATTCTGCACAGGGTTGCAGGCTGCCTCGCCGGCTGGAGTGCAGTCACTCATACACCACACTCTTCCTCTGTGCTATGCAGTTAAATCAGCTGTGAGTGCCAAAGTACAAGAGAACAGTGAAACCATCAGTCAAGTGAGGTTCAACATTTTATCATCAACACTTCACTCAAGAGGAGGGCTTGCTCATGCCTGCAAGTGTACTGACACTACCCCTTATTCCACCATAAAAACCCATTTAATGGAATCACCCAGCAAATTTAATAATCCTCAGAAAATAATCTCAGCTAAGATTGCTATTCGGCCAGTGTTTCCTGTTGCACCATCAGCTTTGATTCTATATTAAATGCATGTAAAATGTTTGTCAAGCTAGTCTGCTTTTGTTATTGTCAGACATGCTGTAGTGAGGGAGTTATTGCTTCACTCTGACATGAATCATCATGCAGAAATGTCAATTATACCATTCATTCATTCATTCATCTTCTATACCCCTGATTATCCCTTTCGGGTTGGGGGGGGGCTGGAGCCTATCCCAGCTGTCAACGGGCGAGAGGCGGGGTACACCCTGAGCCGGTCGCCAGCCGACTGCAGGGCAACATACATACACACATTCACTCTCACATTCACACCTAGGGACAATTTAGAGTCACCAATTAACCTAATGAGCATGTTTTTGGTCTGTGGGAGGAAGCCGGAGTGCCCGGAGAGAACCCACGCATGCACGGGAAGAACATGCAAACTTCACACAGAAAGGCCCCGCCTGACCCGGGGATCAAACCGGCAACCTTCTTGCTGTGAGGCACGCGCACTACCTGCTGCGCCACCGTGCCGCCTCAATTATAACATATATCTACATATGTATTGTCACTATTTTTTTTCGTTTCCTGTTCATTCTATCATACGTTATTTATCTATATTATATTTACTCTCTCTCTTTTCCACCTAACAAACTGTTGGGACCGTGCTCCACCTTGTCCCTGGAGACTGGAGCTGAAGATGAAAAACATTTATAGAGATGCAAAAATTCTACTTTAATATAAATTATTAAAAAATTAAACAATAACCTATGTTGATTTTAACAGAGTTCCTTGATGATACCCTGATCCTGTTTTGCTACCAGTGGATGGGGCGGCACATTATTATTATTATTATTATTATTATTATTATTATTATTATTATTATTTGTAGTAGGAGCAGCATTGGTAGCAGTGTAAATTAGGAGTAGCGTCAATGTACATTTTCTTATCTTACTTTTTTTTCATCCTTCTCTGACTTTGCCAGCTCACTTCCTTGAATGAAGCTCATTGTTCATCTCATTTTCCCTGCTCTTCAATGTTAAATATAGTTTCATGTCACCAGTTGGTGTTTAATGTGAATTGTAAAGAGATTACGTTTTTGTTTGTTTGTTTGTTTTTTGACTTTTTTTACTCAATTTATTAATGGAAAGTCCAACATAATGCAGGAGCTGCTCCAAGAAGGCAGCTGGCAGTATCCAGGGCAAATGTCTGGGAAAGGCTTTATTTTGTACTGCAGACTCAAGGTTAATAATTGCATTTAGCTGTTACTGGAGGGCAACTTACAACCTGATGTGTTTGAATCAAGGTAAGAAGTTCTGTCTGTCTACTGTCTGATAATGAGTCGTGAGCTGGGTATTTTTAAGTACAATTTTGCGCAGTGAGGCCACCTAGCAACTTTGAGGTTTCAATGTTGTGCCTTGCAAGTGTGAAAAAAACTTTTGACACAAGTACTGGAGACATACTGTACATAATGGGTTCTGATGGAAATATAGGAGACAAGCTGCTGGTAATGTAACATGTGACCAGAGTTATAAATTAGAGCGATTTGAAATTTAACCATAGACGTGTTACTTCTTCAGTTATATTGCATATCCATGTCACAATTCTGTCCATTTAATTTTAACCATTTTAAGTGCTTTAAATGGTAAAATAATAAAATAATGCATCAGAGTGATTTCTATTAAGGAGTAGATATTCTGTATTTATTTGGATAGCCTTAATTTACAAATTTGCCTCAAGCAACAACAAACCAACACAAGTACTTGTAAATGTTATGGTGTGTGATTATGATTTTGTTTTGTCATTCTGTTAGTTGTCTGTGTGTGTGTGTGTTTTTTTTTTTTCCCTCTGTGTCTGCAGTGGAGGTGTGGCCTGGCGGTGCTGTGGACAGACGGCACACCTGAGACTGACTCCACTAATTTCCCCTGCACTTAGGCAGCGTGGCGGCATCGCCTCGCCTCCAGATTGTCCAAGTTTCTCGCCTTGACTTTCCAGCCATTTAGTCCTTGTGCTCTTTGCGTCTATAGTATCTAGCTTGTTTCCGAGTCGCCTGTGTGTGGATCTCGTTTTTGGTTTCTTAGTGTGTGTTTTCTTAGTCTAACTTCCTCAGTTTGTTTTCTACCTTAGAGTGTTTGTTCCTACCCGCTCGCCACGGTGTAGTAGATGTTTTGTTTTCTTGGGCTGATTTTGTGTTTCCTTTCCTTCCTTAATTCAGGTTTTTGTTATTGTTAAATAAACCGTTTGTGGTTTTTTTGAACAGCTCCCTTGTTTCTCGTGCTGTTTGTTTCTGCCTCTTGGGTCCAAATCCAAAATATTTAGATTTACTGAACGTAACAATACCCCTTATATTATGTAATGGCACTATTAAACTAATTACTAATTACTAATAAACATTATGATTTGTAACACTCAGGAGCCATATAGTGACAAAATAAGAAGGAAGGCTAAAACAGGAAGGCTAACACACATAAATTACATATACTCATAACAACAAACCAAGGTAGTCTACTTATTGAGAATAATTTTGCTTGTAGAAATTACATAAGTTATAACACTGACACTGTTTGAGAACTGTAACTAATCATTGCATTCCACAGGTGTAACTACTCCATGGATGGCAATATTGAGAATATTATTATATTGTTTTAAAACGCCCATGGCTAGTTCATTTTTCCATGCATCTGAATAACACTTATCAACAGCATATATCAGTCAACAGACCATGCCTGAGGCAAGATGGATGTCACAACCACTCCTGCCTGGAAAGGAACCACCCCCATCTGGAGTTACTTCACCTTAATGAGAAGCAATATGCTGCCTTCCTGCCTTTGTCTTTTTCTTGCCCCCAGCCACATTTCATGGGCCCTGTAAGTGCCTTAACCTTTGATTTACTTTTATTATTGAACAAAATAGCTGTCAAAATAACACCTTGGACTCTTGACCCATCTATGGGTTTCTCAAGGACACCCCACCAAGAATCGCCAATCTAACAAAGAGATTATTCTTATAAATGTCATTCTATTCTATGTTTTAAGTCTATATTTTTTCCATACACAGTAGTACTCGAAGCCATTTATACTGTGCAAGAGCTGCTACACCAAGTGTCATAGCCCCAGCAAGTGAACAGCTAGCCTCCAACTGTGAAATGTAGTCCTTGTTTCAAATAGAACACAATAACTGAATGCATCAATCTTAAATGAAGTTGTCATATTTATATTTGGTTGCAAGTCAGTCAGTGCTGGAATTATATGTGCCACAGACATCAGCAGATTTTTAGTGTCTTTACTTAATTTCTTGCTTATTTCACAGGTGTTCTATCTGGTTGTAAAAAATGTAGAACATGTAGATTGAAGTCAGATGATGGATTGGCCAGTCAGTATTGTTCAACTATTTAGAGCTAAAAATCTCTGGTTTGCATTGGTTTTATGTTTAGGATTATTTCGCTCCTACATTGTTCTAAGTTTGGAACACTAACATAAGATAAGATACGATAAGACGTAACTTCCCCGGTGGCGGATCAATAAGGTCATTACAGTCAGCATGCCAAAAAAAAAGAAAAAACAGCAAAAACAGTGGCACAGAAGGATCAAGATGAATTGTATAAAGGATACACAATAAAAATCAACTATGTTTATGAACATATGCACACATTATAAAAATATTTATTTCTGTAAAAATACTACTGCCCATAAAAATACTATTGCCATTACTATATTCTTATGAGAAAAACTACCAATGTCATATGTTGAAATAGTACTTAAGGAATACTGTTGCATAAAAAGAACATTGAATTGCATGAGTATATGTATATGCACAACATGTACAGTTTCTAAAAAATACAGTTGCCAATATGGTTAATATTTACAGTGTTATTGCACAGTTGGAAAAAAATGCATCAAATTAAAAATTTCACCAGATGTAATGGATAATGTGAGCATGTATTAGCATTAGCATTGATAATAATAGTGCAAAAAAAGTAGGTTTATGATATGAAATTGGAAAAAAAAAAATCAACACAGAGCTCCATTACATGATGCTGGAATTAAGCAGTCTGGCAGCTGTTGGGATGAACCTGCGGTAGCATTCTTTCTTACACACTGGATGCAGCAGTCTGTTACTGATGATGCTGCCCACTGTCCAATGCATGGGGTGGGATGGGGTGTCTATGGTAGATGTCAGCTTGGCTAGCATCCTCCTCTCACCCACCTTTTTGATGGTCGGTGTCGTATCTGAAGTCTGATGTATAGAGGGTGAAGAGGAAAGGGGAGAGCACTGTACCCTGCAGAGCCCCCATGCTGCAAACTACCACATTGGAAATGCAGTCATGAACCCTCACATACTGTGGTCTGTTGGTGAGGTAGTTGATGGTCCACGTAGCAGGGTGGCAGTTTACTCCAGCTCCTTACAGCTTCCCCCTGAGCAGTGATGGTTGGATTGTGTTGAAAGCACTAGAGAAGCCAAAAAAACATGTGCCTCACCATGCTCTGAGTATTCTCCAGGTGAGAAAGGGATCTGTGAAGCAGATAGATGACTGCATTCTCCACACCAACGATTGGTCGATATGCAAATTGTGGGGGGTCCAGCTCACAGTTCACCAGGTGACAGAGGTGGTTCAGTGTGATCCTTTCCATCGTCTTCATCAAGTGGGAAGTTAAGGCTACCTTCCTGAAGTGGCTGGGCTCCGTGGGTAGAATCGAATACATTGAAAAACAGATTCAGTTAATTTGCCCATTCCCGGTCTCCAGATTTTTGGCTTCATTCCCACTGTCACTCCTGTGGCCTGAAATGGTGTTCAGGCCCTTGCCTCTCCTTACATCCCATTAGCTCCCACCATTGTCCCCTGATCTAAAGACCCTCTTCTTCTCATTGAATATGGCTTTCAGTTCCAGGGACATCCAGTTTGTTGTTTGGGAAATACCGTACCTTCTTGGTAGGTACAGAGTTTTCCACACAGAGGTTGATGTAGTCCATGATGCAGGTTGTCAAATTGCCAGTGTCCTCCCCATGTGGATTGCACAGCACTTCCCAGTCAGTGGTCTCAAAGCAGTCCCACAGTGCCATGCTGGACTCCTCTGACCATCTTCTCACATACCTGATGGTTGTTGGTTGGTCGTTCACCAAAGGTATGTATGCAGGGAGCAGATGAACCAGGCTGTGATTGGAGCGGCCCCAGGGAGGGGTGACAATGAAGTGTAAACACCCGTAGTGTTTGCATACAGTAAGTCAAGTGTAGTATTGTCTCTGGTGTGGCATTTAACATACTGGGCGAAAGTTGGGAGAGTGGAAGACAGGGAATCATAAGTGAAGTCACCAGAGATGAGGAGGAGGACTTGGGGGTGCAATGTCTACAGCTGTGAGACCACAGTGTACAGGATTTCGAATGCTGCATCGGCTGACAGGAGGGATGTACACCATTATCACAATGACATGCAAGAACTCCCTTGGAAGATAAATTACTACATATAAAAAGAGCATTTCCACACCAAATATGGATATGAACACCAGTGGCGGCTGGTGAATTTTTGACTTTGGGGGGGGGGGGCGGGCGCACTTAATTTACCAAACCGGCAACGCCGGACCACAAGAATTAATGTATATTATGTTTACAACCATTTGATGTGCTATTACTATTACCTGCTTACCTGTATCACTACTAGGGTACAGGTAAGCACTACTGGTGAATGTTACCAGTTAGTGAATTTGAATTTCTCTCCCCAGTGTTTGATATGTTTTGCTCCAGATAAGATATAATTAGTACACAGAAACCCTTAAAATCTCATTTTCCATCATTAAACAAACCAAGAATGTATAAATATACTTTTTACTTCAAAAGTAAAAAGAGAAACGATTCATTTTCACAGCTTCCAAGAGTACCAAGTGCTTCTTCTGTCCAGCTAATTGTTTGGAACAACATATTTATATTTACATACTTAAATAAAAAAAAAAAAAAAAAAAAAGAACAGCAAATACATACACATGAAATTAACAAACACTGGACATTTTGTTTAAAAAAAACAATCAAACCATCAGGCTTAAAGCCCAAAGTGCTTCTGTTAGCTAACATTTATATTAACAACCTTAAATGACAATGAAAACACAGCAAATCCTCATATTTAAGACTATCAAAGCAACAAAAAATTGTCACTTTGCCTAAAGAAAATTGCAGTCTATTATTTTCAACAGGACATGCCTATTTTTGCCGACCTCCTTGTTATTTTTACAGATCCCTATCCTGTAGCCATCATCAAGCTGAGCAGCGATGTTAGCTCTGCCTAACATGCCCAGATGCATAGCATTCTCCATGTGGCTCCTAGCTTGCTCGTGCCTTTTCACTTTCTCAGAAAAATGCTTTAAATCCGCCATACCTGTCTGAATCCACGCTTGATCAGTTCCCTTGGTTTGGAAAAGCAGACAAGGGAAGCAAAATAAAGCACCTCCCTCATTGCATCCAGTTAGCCAAGACGTCTTCTCATACCAGCTCCGTGGAAAAGAGCAGATATATCTCCTCCCTCTGTGTTCGGACTGCTGTCTAATTAAGACATCCGGCCAGTCAGGTCCGAGCTCCTTCACTCTCAGTTTCTCCTGCAGTGTTCTCCACTTGAACGGCGTTGTTTTCAGTGACTTCACTGAATTTTCGTCTCTCTCTGTGACTAGCTAATGATCTTGTTTGCTAATTACTCCGACACTCTGCGCTCAACGTCACTCGCTTGGTGGTTTTAATTACAGGCTTGCGGGTGAACAAACTGCTTGCTCTCTGCTGCCACCCCATGGCTGGTGGTGTGTATAGCGATCAGAGGGAGACAGCAGGGCATGGTCAGGCTGCGCCCCGCTGCCTCCTATCTCTTGTATTGAAGAGGAACGAACTGCACATGTCAAAGTTATAATGAGAGTCAATGGGGAAAGATGTGTGCACCCGTGGCTGGATATATGTCAGCTATTAGTAACTGTAGACAATGTAGGACATTTCTAATCTGACTATTTAGTGCAGATTTTACATTTTAGTAACTCACTTCAGACTATATTATTCATTTTGCCTTTTTAAAACATAGAATATACATGTAATAGTAATTTTAAAAAACGTTTTATTAAAGGAAGGGCTGTGTGATTCTACATGATGTGAGACAGAGGGGGTGGCGCCCTAGCGCCCTCTATCGGCCAGCCGCCCCTGATGAACACCCTGGCACTTAAGCCTGTCTTTGTTCTGTTTTAAATCCAGTGTGTCAACTAAACAATGGGAAACATATCTTCTAATCCTTCATGACCTCTCTGTATATTCTCTGTATCATCAGAAAATGTAGAATAGCTTTGATAAATCAATTTTTCACCCGTTTTCATGTTAGAGTCTGCAAGCACTACCAATCCTGAATGTCTTTTCTATGTTAGATTAACTGTGAGTATGATCTTTTAGTGATCTTTCTTTAGTGATGATCTTTTAGTTACTTGTTTGATGACAGAAATTACAAAATGAATGGATAATCATTTTTCTAGTGTTACACTTAATGACTTGCTGAGAGTACTGGAAAGCAAAGTGGACCACATTTATTTGCTATATGCAAACCAGATACGTGTAGGAAACAGGTATGATATGATATGATATGATATGATATATTTTTCAACATATAAAAGAGAAAAAAGATCACTGCATTTTCAACATTACAGTCAGTTGAGCACCACTAAATCCTGCTTTATATATGCTATGACCTGCCAGGATTGAAGGACTCGAGGTATGATAGAACATGTTGAACAATGTCAAAACCCAGCTCAGTTCTGGGGCCTCCAAATAAGTCAAACTGCTGTGTACATTCCCGAATCTGCTCATTGTCCAAAGTGAAGTGGCTCTGAGGAACGTCTACTCTGTTATTCGATTCTACACTGGGGACCTCTCCGGTACTGGCACGACTGTCTGCAGTCCTTGTGGTGTCACCCTCTTGAGTCCATGCTGATTCTGCTGATTGGAAAAAGGTTCAAACTTCTGTTTATTCTTGGTATGTAGACATAGAGCAAAGCCCAATGGTGCAGCTCATTGTGCAGAGTGGTACTGCAGATGTTGTTTAAGGCCCTGAGAAATGCCACAATGGGGCTGACATCGTCTACGCCACCATAAATGACTGTCCTCCTAAAATCAACCGCTTAATGAGTACTAGTTGAACAACTGATGACAATCCATAAAGATACTGTATGTTGAAGGCCTTATTGGTCACTTGCTCAGCAGGCAGCATGTGCACAACCACAAGGCATAGCTGGGCATTCCATCATAGATGCATCATGTATGCAGGATATTGGATGTAGAACCAAAGAAGAAGCAAATAAAAATAGAAACATTTTCCATTCCTTCAATAGTATACCATGAACCTCCAATGTCTCCAATGGGTCTTGTGGGTGATGTAGGTACCAATTTTTTGGAATAGTTTTGACAATTTCTGTCACCTGGGGGTTGTTCCTGATGTTAAAATCCATGAACAGACCACTTCCCCCATCCTCCATATTATTCATTGCCTCAACTTTAGCCCTCACTGGTAACTGGTTTGGGGGCACTTCCCCCTGGTGGCCCCTTGCAGTGTTGATGCTGCCAAAGTGTCATTAAGAAAAGAGATGTCTGTTATCTGAAGACCTACACCATCTTTGCAATACACAACAGAAATGAGCATGAATAAAAATATACAAGGTATTACTTTGTGATGATAAGTGGCAGAATATGGCTGAACTGAACTGTATTTTATGATCAAGATGATCAAGTAATTTGATCAAGTGAAGTAACTTTTCAGTTGACTAAGATGAATGTGAAAAAGTCAGGCAGTAATTAAATGTGTTAAGCTGTAGTGATTCAATCAGTGAATCACAACCAGGGTAGCAAAAATAACTTCACCCGCCACTCATAATCTTTTCATTCCCTGACACCAAAAGTCATACAATTAAATATCGACACATTCGTTGCTTGACTATAGACAAGGACACATTGAGAATTTCTCCAATCTGTGCCATTCTGAATCCACAGCAAAATAAGAAGGCCAGTGCTGCTGATTGCACACTGGGGTGGACATTGTGTTCCAGTCCAAGCCAATGGACCGTTATATTCAGAACTTGAGGAAACAACAAAAGAAAGTGTATTTTGCAGTTTCTTTTTTTAAGGAGAGAAAGACAAAACTGAAACACAGTCTTCCTGCATGTGTTATTTTGAATGAACTCACTGAGTCCAATGTTGACCATCCAATATATGTTCTACTATGTTGTAATTGCTTTTAAAACAAACAATTGTTGTTCTTCCATGTGCCTATATGGAATGGCCAAAAGCAGGGAGAGCAGCAGCAAAGGGAAAAGAACAGAACAGGAATCAATGCCAACAAAAATAACATTGATAAACTCAAACATTACATAAAGGTGGGGCTATGGTGGAGGTGGGTTTTAAACGGCTTGCACAGGAAGCAGTGAAGGGGAAGCAGGCTATGACAGCTTAAATAGAGCGTGCTGTTTGAGATGTGCCAATAAGGAGCGACACAGAGAATCAGCTGGGCTGTCAGCTGATGTGGGCTGGTCTGAGATCAGCTGAGCCATCAGCCACTGACGCTAGAATGCCAATTGAGCTTGACCTCCGTGGTCTGCCTAAACTTGGGCTGTTTCATTTTTGGACGGAGTTGAAATTATCTTTTCTCATAATCTCAAGATTGTCACTTTGTCCCCAATCTTCAAGGTAACTAAGTGCATTCAGTCAAGTTATGTATTTAAGTACAAATCTGAGGTACTTGTCCTTAGCTTGCCATTTTTTTTATGTTGCTTTATACTTCTACTCCACTATATCTCAAAGGCAAAGAATGTACTTTTCACTTCACTCCATTGTTACACTAACAGTTACTTTTCATATTACAATTTTACCCTTACCCTTATACCCTTCCTGTCTAGTGAGAACCATGCATCTCCAAATTTTGTGATTTTAAATTAGAATTTTTCTAATAATCTGAAGGATTTACATATTCTTTTAGAATTCTCAGTTCATGAAAAGTTAATAGTTCTCACAGAACAGGGATGCTGTATATGTTCTTCTAGAATATGATGCATTGGTGTAGATTAATCTACCCAACAGTATATAATGTGGTAAATATTTGCTGGACCTTAAACATATACAGTGGTGAAATGCAACATACACATTAATGCAACAGTAATATGAATACAAAATATTGTATATGATTGTAAAACACTGACAGGAACCATTTTAGTACAAAATAGACTAGTTTTACTTTTAAGTACATTTTGCAGATTGCATACTTTTACTTTAAAGGTCCCATATAATGAAAAACTCACTTTTTCTGGGATGTGGGGTGTTATTTTGTGTCTCTGGTGCTGCCACACTCACACGAAGTGTGAAATAAGACCGTCCATTGTAGATTAGCATGAACTCTTGCATGTTGTAGCGTGTGTTTTGCCATACAGCACAAGCTAATACTAACCGCTAGCCCCTAGCCAGCAATTGGCATGGTCTCCATATGCAAACCCAGCGACCCAGTCAGTCAAGCGATACATACACAGACCTTCCACCAGGTGTAAGCTTCGGGAATTTGTGAAAGTAATGCATTTGGAAATGTTTTCTAAACTGGAATATGTTAGCATAGCCCAGGGCAAAACGAGTGTATGGTTGAGACTGCTATATCACAGCACAATTTACACTCCAAGCCAACCACTCTAGACCACTCTAGAAACCCCCTCCTCTTTATGTAAACAACCAGGACATTTGGACTCTCTGCTTTCATATGATATCCAGCTTGTGTGGTTTGCGTGACATCTTGAAATCAGCAGACGCACTAAAGTGGACATACGCTATTTTCGTGTTTTCGTTACATACCCATATAATTTCTTGGTGAGAATTGGTGGATTGGTGCTTCCTAGCTTGATCATTGACCATCTGAACTATGTGCATCTCACGCTGCCCCCTACATAGGGGGCACTCGTATTGCACAGGTTAAAATCTCTGAGTTCCAAAAAAAATTGACAGACATTTTTTGACTAACCATTCAGCGCTACTTTCACAGGGGTAGTGCTACATGAGTTTACTCTCTCCCCATTACCACGGTAACAGTTTATGGGTGGGTTGGAGGCATGACCAGCAGCTCATTTGCATTTAAAGATACTGACACCAGAAACAGTGCATTCTGAAGTTCTAAGTTAATGTTGCATTCGTTTATAAATATGGGGCACCAGCTCAGAAGGATTTTATTTATTTTTTCTGGTAATGCTGATGTAATGATAACGAACAACCAACAGTAGACCAATCTGATAATCTGAAGCATAAACTCTCAATACAGGGATTGTTTATATCCAGCTCAAAAGGACACCATCTGACCATGACTTGAATGGAAAGTCTTATTTATTAAACACATGAATAATGAACAATGAATAGTACGACAGAGGATATGGGTGATATGACGTAACACAAACAACTGTATAAAGAAACTTATGGCAAATAATGGCAGAATGAGTTTGGCGATAGTGAGAAGTAGTTTTGAGGGAAAAATGGGAACGCGAATGTAAAGTTAATTTCTTGAATGAATGGTTGAGAGAATTTTAAAAAACTGACTATCATTTTCCACGCTCCTGTGGATATCTGCTCCAAAGTGACACAAAGGGGCTCCAGGCTGTCGTTCGCAGCTCCAATCTGCGCTGCAGTCCAATGCACTGAAAAAAATCTGGAGTAAAATTTACTTGAGAAAACCTAGGAAAATTTTTGCACTTAGAAATTGTAAGTAAATTCAACAAGGGCAATCATGAAGTAAACTTTACTTGCGGATATAAATTTCTTTTACTATCAAACCTCAGATAATTTCCTGATGATTATTAATATGGTCATTGAATTTTACTCTCTCCTTCTTTGTAAGTTTTACTTAGAAATCTCACCTGAAATCATTGGCTTTTCAAGGTAATTTTTAAATACTTTTTCTTTTATTTATGGACTATATTGAAGCAACATTCACACAACATTTTACATAATTTTTCACATCAAATACAGCAAAAAAAGCCAAAATACAATTTTGAGAAGTTTTTATCAAAGAATCTAGGAATGTGTAAGCTGCAGGACACTTGGATTACTTCAGATGAGCAGTATGGAGACATTTTTTTTGATTCATGACATATTTTTTGGATGTTTGAAGCCAAGTTGCCGTTCACTGCAGTTTTGTGAGAAACAAACATCTCGGCAAACTCCCAGAAGAGCATGAATGTTGACAAAACTTCAGTCCTTCTATCAGTATTGAGGCGAGTAGATGATGACAGAAATTTCATCTTCGGGTGGCTAAAATGGGTCTGAGGTAGTTTGTTAAAGGCACAAGGACAAGTTCAGGAACTGTTTGCATACACTGAAAAAAATGATTTTTTGTCCCTGTAATTATTACTTCAATTATGTATATAATTCTACAAACAAATAACATTTGAGTGCTTTTACTTTAAAATGTCGGTTTTCATATGGTTTGTTACTTGGTGTTTGTTTGTCAGAATGTATCCTCGATTTGCATATAAATTTTACTCTTTATTTCAAGTACTATTCACTAAACGACTCTATTAACTTTATTAGTTGAAATGTGCAAGTAAAATGTACTTGGGTGATATCAGTGAACCTGGCAACCTCCTTTGCACTCAGCGTATGACGTCAGAGGCCGTCCGTTGCAGGCTGTGCTGTTTAGTGCTTCTTCCCTCGCACATGTGAACACCTGAGACTGTGGACCAGCAGTGGGATTTAGTCGGCATGGAACCGCGAAGGTAAGTCTTGACAAAAGCTAACAAGCACACAAACTTTGTAAGGTCCGTTTTATGTGTTATTTTTGTGTAAGTCGGTGCGGCTCGTTTTTCGTTGTGGTCGTCTTCTGCTAATGTTAGCTAGCTAGCGCACTTGTCGTTTTTGCCTGGAAGCTGTGGTTTTATCAAAGTTGGATGTGTTGCTGGGTGGAATGGCTGGCTTGCATGGTATGATAAACGTTTAACAGATATAACGTTAACGCTGAGCGAATGTAGCCTAATTATGCTGTCTGGTATGACCTAGACCCACCCAACCCCCACTTTCGCTGGTCAAATTCAAAGTTGGGTTCAAACTGGACGTGCCTACAAAACTCGAGCGCGAGCCGCAGCCCGCCCGTTCGATCCCACTGGTCAACTAGTCCTCTGCCCCAACCTTGTTTGTAGGTTTAATGTGTCTGTGTCGCCCCATAGTCTTCTGCAACTCCCGTCCATGTTTGCAAAGTTTGGATGAAAACAAGTGCAAAACCGGATACCCGCATTTGAGAGGAATATCGCGTCCGCGCGCGTGTGTGTATGTTGCTGCTGAGAGTCGTGTATACAGGTTGTGTGTGTCAGGCAGGGGGGAGACAGGAACGAAGATAAGACCGATGTTGGACTCACTAAGTGAGGTAAATGTTTTAATTAATGTAATTGCATCATCTAATGTTAATGAATGTACTGCTGATATCTTATTTTGATAGTGTCTGTTCACCTCAAACTTTTCTCTTTATCTCATCACTGTGTGTGATTTCTCTCAGAAATGTAGACAATCTTGTCCTCTGTCATATTATGTGCTCAAAAAAGCAGAGACGTTTACATAATCTTCACTGTGAGTCTCTGAGTGGTCTCTGGGTTTGATTCCTATAGCTACAATTGAGCCCTTGAGGGAGCACATTGTCTCAACAGATACCATTAAGAAATATATTTTATGTTGCACACTTCTAATACACTTACCCACATAGAATGCTGTTGCAAGCTTACATTCCCTATAGGTTACTGTTTGCATTTGTGTGTGCTGTATTGTTCTCTGAAATTAAATATTCTTATAATTTTTAACAGCAACATATCGAAGGCCGAAGAGACATCACCATCCGTTGCTTGGTTGAGTTCCTTGGAGAGTCTGTAGAGGAGCTGATCAAAGAATACGAGGTAAATTTTATGATTTTTGGATGATCAAAGCCACAAGGATTATCTCACCGTCCTCTACACTGAATTGTGGTTCACTGTGGTGTATTTATATTTCCATGCATCTCTTTACACTACCCTCAAATTCTCCCCAATGGTATGTGTCTGGGCACAATCTAGGCATTTTTAACTGTTCCATGTTATTCAACCTTCCTTTCATAAACTGTTTGAAATCTAGACTCAGCCATTGATTTCTAATTCTAGTTGTATATGTTTTCACAGGATGTCAGCCAAGAGGCAGTGAAGGAGGACTGCAGTCAACACTTGATGAAAATCATCGTCATCCGTCAGAACCTGGAACAGGAAAGCCAAGACCCCAGCTACGTGTCTGTAGTCATAGAGGGGAAAGACGTGTTGGAGGACTGCAGGAGTGTGGCAAATGCTTGCCTGCTCCCCATGGGTGTCATTTATGCAGTCAATCTGAGTTACCCACTGAAACTCAAATACACATTTGAGGTATTTCAGAAAATGCTTCTTGAGCTTGATGCTCTCAAAATGTCTTCAAAAGTCCAGGCTCTCCACAGGAAATTACTAGCATGAGTGTGTACAGTGGTGCAGTGTTTTGAATCCATGTGGAAAGGAAAGGTTTTTAGTTCTTGTTCTTCTCACATTTCCTTCTGTGATCACAGCGATCCAGTGTTAGTAGACAGTTGATTAAGTTGCTGTTGTTGCAGTGACACCTCTTCATTGTTCTGAGGTTTAAAAGAAAGGAATACCCTACATATGTGAAATTGCCACGGTGTGTGTGCATGCATGTGTGTGTCGTTTCTGAAAGTGTAAAAAACTATTATTCTGTGACGGACACTTCTTCCCCGATTTTTAGAAATCTGTGAACATTTGGAAGAAAGTGTCAGCAGCAGGTCATGTTTTTTTTAAAGAGGATATTCACACTAATTCTCCATTTAGTATGTGGGATTCCTCACCTGCAATATAAAGGCTGTGTTTATTAGATTTTAAAAGATGTTCACTGTTTCTCAGCCCTATTGTGTGTGGACAGGAGTGTGTGTGTGTGTGTGTGCGTGCATGCACATGCGTGCGTGAGTGGGCGTCTGTAATGAGACAGAGGTGTGTGTGAGGTGTGTGTTTCAATCCTTGTTCGTGTACACTAAAGGAAGGTTATGTTATGTAGACATACATATGCAAATGGGAAAATAAAATGTCCATTTGAAAAATTCAAAATGTTTATTTATTCACTTCACAGAAATGGCAACAAATTTATTGTGGTAATGTGAAGTCATAAATTAAATTTAATTTAAGTAAATATTACTTAATCATTTCATAGAATTAAACAAAGAAAATCTTAGTTAAATAAGAGTAAGAACCACCAGAAATATTTAACTGGATTTTGCAATTAAAATGCAATGGTAATTGAGTAAAATTTACTTCCAATAGGTGAGTACCGCTTGTGAGATTTACTTGAGTATTTTTTGTAAAGAAAAGGTGTTTTTAGGAAGTAAATGCTACTTAGAATTATCCTGAGTAAAAATTACAAGGGATTTCCGTGTGGAAAAACTTGCCTAGCTTTTTTTGAGTAAATGTCACTCCAAATTTTTTTCAGTGTACGTAGCCTGAAGAGCAGGAGAACTTTCCCGGTGGAGGCTGTAAAATATAAAGAAATCCAATTAATGCCAGGGATAATTGAGAAGCGGCATTTCTTGGGCTATGTTCATATCACTAGAATAGATATAACATCAGATTGTCCTTTCAACTTTTGTATATATCACATTTTATTGCGGCGCAACGTATAACTTCAAAATTCAAAATATATATTCTGTGATGATGGTAAACCTCTTACAACTTATGAAGTGCAAAGCACTGCACAATTTTTTTTTTTTTTTTACCTGAATAGCCAGATGGCTGTGCTTGTGACGCAGCTTGCTGTAGTTGCTGCTGGAGAGGGCACGTCATTGAGAGACAGCTGTAATGATACAGACTAATACAGAATCAAAATTTAAACAGTGTGAACGGAATCAGAATAGAGAGCAATGAGGCTTCAGATCTACAGATATAAAACAGATATATAAAAAGATGTTAGCTGGTTAGCTAGCAGCCCCTCCTCCTGCTGTCTCTCTCCCATGCGGGCGGACATACAGAAACACCGTTGTATCGACAGGTCGCGCGACTCGCACTGGACCACTAATAAATGCTAAATGCGCCAAATCGCGCTAATGGTACAGTGTTCAAATTACTGCAATCTGTTACATATACAAGAAAAACCCTGAATGACTTACCTTCAAGATGATTTAGCTGCTCCTGCCTCCATTGAACCTGACCGCCGTTGTCGTCTTCTTGTATTTTGGCGGGAAACGAAGCTCATGCGTCCTGTATGCGCATCACAAGGCGCATGCACAAATGCAAAACACGCAACGCTAGTAAAACTTACTTGGTATTTCTAGGTTCATGTGCAATGGCTTTGAAACCTTTGAATATTATGTGAAAATACATAGTAAAACTTACTCTTCCCACACAGTTTATTTATTACATGAATGGCATATATAGTTTTTACTTGAATAATTCCAGTTCTCACTGATACTCACAATTAGAAAGTAAAAACTGTGATAGTTAACCTAATAAATATTACTACACCACAAAATCATTTTTTTCAGTGTGGATGAACCAAGCAAACCAGGGTTGAGAGCCGATGTTGGACAGGGATATTTCAGGACCTAGAAGGCCTCTGGTGTCGGTTACAGACGAGGAACAGCTTCTGATGGTTATTTAACCCAAACAAGCGGGTCGGAGCTGGCTACAGGTCTTCGGTGTTGGGAGTTGGGAGTTAACTTTAGGTTAATAATAAAATTGAGAGTCTCTTCGATGGCCGGTCGAAAATGTCTCCAAAATTATTATTACGTGACTACAATTTTAACTTTGGAAAAATTGCAGGCAAAAACTAAAGTTTCACGAATATAAAAAAAATAGAAAAAGAACGATTTTCTGAATAAGGAAATCAAGCAACTACACTTAGCGAGAAAAGGAAAAGACGACTAACAAGACTAAGACAAAGACAACTGAAGACGAAAGACTTACAAAAGAACTGAAAAGGCCTGAGTGTCTGCTGCGCGCTTACAAACAGTATATTCACTCCAGGGCGTGTCTAATGATCAATAGCCTGTCGCGCATGTGAGATGATTCGCAGGCGAGTGATGTGAATTCACCTTATAGAGCAAGAATTAACTAATGATTCGTATGAGGGGCTCATCTGCTTCTCACTGTGGTCAGTAACATATATTTTAAATGATCAGTTTTCAGTGGCATTTCAACATTGTTCACAACATGCATTAGGCAATTCTTATGAATAAATGACAACATTTAACAATAATCATGATAACATTTTCTAATACTCATCCTAATGTACATGATGACAGGGTATAACTGACTTAATATGACAAAGGAATAAAAAAAGGCAGAGTATATTTGCCGAAATGAGTATCACTATTATGGTTACTACTAATAACTGTCTCACGTCAAGCATATTCAACCTAACCACTACGAACCACTAGATGGCAGTATGGTACCATGGTAGAAACTCAGACAAACTTTTTAAGAGAATTAAAATCAGACCTTTGTCATTTTATGAGCCAGAAACACCCATCAGCATTATCTGATTTTGCAGGTTCCTCTGAGACATGGCACTTGTTCACCCAGACACTTTTACTGTCCTCATCTCTCATGAGGCTATCAAGAAAGAATTAGCATCTCCATGAGAAACAACCTGGGTGAAAGGTAACCTTTGCAGTAGAAGTGTCTGTGACTCTTGCTCCCCTGAAGGAATGTGAGAAGGTGTTCTTCAGCCAGACATCGTGTCTCTCTCCGAATTAACACCTCCCTGTAAACAGTTCAAATGGTCAATAGCTCTTAAAAGTTGGGATGTTTTACAACTCCATTTCTCCAGAAGGAATGCAAAAAGGGGGGAAGAAGGTCAGTTACAGGTCAGTTCTGCTACACCCTGATGAGGGGTATAGCGAACCATCCATGTTGAGCCCTGGATCAAGGAAACTCTTTGTTGTCTCATCTGCCCCTGCCTTCAGTGTGGTATGACTTTTGGGAAGGATCCCAAAACACACTCAAACAAGACTTTTTTTTTTCTTTTGGGGAAAAAAGATTTAATATTATTTCGGGTGCAATCCATTTCTTGAAGGGCAGAAATTGAACCCAAACACAGTATGGCCAACACATAGGAACCGCTCTTATATCAGGAAACTGATGCAACAGCTTATCCCACTGAAACGCAGATGGATTTACTCTGTCAGTTCAGGCACTTGACCTGAAGCCACTGAAAGACTTGAAGCGGACCAAACACTGTGTAAGAAATTAGGTCTTTAACCTGTGGTGGGTGAATTGATCTGTATGCCAACAGACCAGAGAGAGTCTGCAGAACTGCAACAGGCAGACTGAGTCTGGATGCGGCAAATCAGAGAGCAGAGCAGGTCACTAACAGGCGAGGTCACAACCAGGAGATCAGTCTGAAGGTGACTTTTGGAAAGTTTTGCAAAACCACACGGTATCAAAAACTATCCTTAATATTAGCTAATAACCAAACCTACTCCTTCCAGATCACAACAGTACTTTTACCTAAGTATCTGAATCAGTAGTGGCTCATGACAAATTTCTCAGGGGGGGCAACTGTCGCGATGATGGCTAAGATGACCCGTTCAATGAGTAAAATAATAATAAATAAGATAGCTAACTTTACAGTGTTACATTGTATTGTTTAATTTGGTTTTCCTGTTCAACCACTAAATGGCAACACCAGACATGAATTGTACATACTGTACAGTATTTTTGTCTAGCTATATCAAGTTAAATGTCTCAAATACATTAAATTAGGTTCCACAATGAAACACTTCCTCCGTGGCCATCAACAGATACAATGTCATCTACTAGTTTGCCCATGAAATTACTGTTAGCACAGTCTACAATTTATAGGCACCATGGATGCCATAGCAATAATCAAATCAAATCATACTATGATCAAAACTGTAATTAATCAAATCTTTCCAGAACATATTCAGTATATACAGTATTTGGCTGGCAATATGCAATCAATACAACTATTTACAATTCAACATTTGGAGAGTACAACATAACACAACTCACCATTTATTAACACACTCACTCATCACTCGACCACTGAACGATAATTCCCTTAATGAAATGATGGAGTTACAGTTGCTCGCCTTGTCGATCTTGCATGATCCCGAGTCCCGACACATGCGTGCGCGCTGTGAGAATCTTTTTTTTTTTTGTGCACTGTGCGTATAATCCGAGCATGCATCGGTACATATGAGTAGTCTGCTGCGAAATGTTTAAATCCAGACAGTCGGGTCCCAAATCCTTCACCCTTTTCTTGTCCACATCCGACCGACAAAAAAATTTGAGCTTCACATAGAGAAACAATCAAGTTTTCCTTCACCACAGTCGCCATCCTTCCTTCACAGTCTCCGCTAGCCATCCTTTCTCTCCTCTGGAAGTAGTTACAGCTGTGGTGCGAATGCTTACTGATGGACATGATTGATTCGATGAATTGTTCAATCACACCAAGATTAAAAAATTGGAAAACAATGCCATTGGTCTGGGCGCACAGAGTTGCGAACTAGAAGCGAATTTTCATGCGCCAATGAAAAGCTGTCTCTGCTTGTAAACAATAAAAAAGTTTGATCCCTCTCATAGACTCCAGTATTACCGGCACCCTTGACCTGGAGGAGGACTTTATATCCAATGGCAAAGTCTAGCCTAAAGTTGGATGCATTTAATGTTTGCTGGCAGTGTGGTGGGTACCACTACACCATTGCACGAGTAAAAACGCGATGCATTTTTGTTTATTTATTTCATATTTGTTAGGTTTGGTTGGAGTTGGGTTCCAGAGCCCAGACGTGCGTAGAGGTGAGCTATCTCAAGCCGGTACCGCTCAACCTCACGCATTAGCTCAGGCTCTTTCCCACCCAGCGAGGTGACATTCCATGTCCCCATAGCCAGAGTCGTCATCCAGGGTTTGGGTCGTCGGGGCCCCCACCCATGACTGCCACCCATACCACAAAGCACCGGCCCCTTCTGAACCTTCCTACGGGTGGTGGGACTACGGGAAGGGCCCACGTCGCTCGTTCAGGCTGCGCCCGGCCGGGTCCCGTGAGCAAAGACCCGGCCACCAGGCGCTCGCCTGTGAGCCCCAGCCCCAGGCTTGGCTCCAGGGTGGGGCCCCGGTAACGCCAATGGGGGTGTTACCGGGACGTACGCTTCCTCGATTTCTTTTCCTTCATAGGGGCTTTTGAACCGCTCTTAGTCTGACCCGTCACCTAGAACCTGTTTTCCTTGGGAGACCCTACCAGGAGCATTAAGCCCCGGACAACATAGCCTCTAACCGTAGCTGTGGCCGTAAAGTAAATTTTTAAAAAGGGGGACCAGAGGGTGTGTTCCAACTAGCGGGGGATCACACTCCTCAGCCTCCCTGGATTCAGGAGGAACAATGCGGTTTTCGTCCTGGCCATGGAACACTGGACCAGCTCTATACCCTCCACAGGGTGCTTGAGGGTTCGTGGGAGTTTGCCCAACCAGTCCACATGTGTTTTGTGGACTTGGAGAAGGCATTCGACAGTGTCCCTCGTGTCATTCTGTGGGAGGTGCTCCGGGAGTATGGGGTTGGAGGCCCTCTGTTGAGGGCTGTACAGTCCCTGTACAACTGGAGCAGGAGCTTGGTCCGCATTGCTGGCAGTAAGTCGGACCTTTTCCTGGTGCACGTTGGACTCCGGCAGGGCTGCCCTTTGTCACCGGTTCTGTTCATCATTTTTATGGACAGAATTTCTAGGCACAGCCAGGGGCCGGAGGGGGTTCAGTTCAGGAGCCGGCAGATTTCGTCTCTGTTTTTTGCGGATGATGTTGTCTTGTTGGCTCCCTCAAGCCAGGACCTTCAGCATGCACTGGGACGGTTCGCAGCCGAGCGTGAAGCAGCTGGGATGGGAGTCAGCACCTCCAAGTCTGAGGCCATGGTTCTTGACCGGAAAAAGGTGGTTTGCTCCCTCCAGGTTGGGGGAGAGTTCCTGCCTCAAGTGGAGGAGTTTAAGTATCTCGGGATCCTGTTCACAAGTGAGGGAAGGATGGAGCGTGAGATTGACAGGCGGATCGGTGCAGCGGCAACAGTAATGCTGTCGCTGTATCGGTCTGTCGTGGTGAAGAAGGGGCTGAGCCAAAAGGCGAAGCTCTCCATTTACCGGTCAATCTACGTTCCTACCCTCACCTATGGTCATGAACTTAGAAGAAGCTCAGAGTAGAGTCGCTGCTCCTCCACATCGAGAGGAGTCAGCTGAGGTGGCTTGGGCATCTCTATCGGATGCCCCCTGGACGCCTCGCAAGGGAGGTGTTCCAGGCATGTCCCACTGGGAGGAGGCCCCAAGGAAGACCCAGGACATGCTGGAGCGACTATGTTGCCTGGCTGGCCTGGGAACGCCTCGGGATCCCCCCGGAAGAGCTAGGGGAAGCGTCCGGGGAAAGGGAAGTTTGGGCGACCCTGCTCAGGCTGCTCCCCCCACGACCCGGCCCCGGATGAAGCGGGAGAAAATGGATGGATGGATGGATAGGTTTGATTAATTCATGGTTGATCTTGGTAGATATATAAAAGAGTCAATATTTCACGGGGGGGCGGCGCCCTAGCTGATCCGAATGCTTTGTCTATGACCACACTGAGGTTTCTCTTGTATCTTGCCAAAGTTGATGTGCTGTGTAGACCTCTTGGACATATTCTGTTTCTTGCTGAAGCAGGATATCTGTGACAGCTTCACTAAAGAGTCTCCCCCTTGCCCAGTTGAGGCTTTGCTGCATGGTTTTCACTGCATGCATGCATGTATTTCTGTGCAAAACTGCACATATAACATTTTCAGGGACCAAATACAACTATGAGCAGTTTATACTAACATCAAGTGTCACAGTGGGACAGTCTTTTTTAGCTATAAGTTTTATCCACATGATCCTATAATTGCATATTTTGTTTAACAGTTTTTTTTTGTTTTTTTTTAATCAGTATTTATATTTTATACTTTGTGTTGTGTGTTGCATGGTTTTATTATATGGTTTTATGGATTTGCAATTTCAGTGCCTGTATAGGTATTCGTACTTTGGCATTTAGTCATTTATGGTGTTTTTAGTTTAGGACCTGTGAAACTGCTGTATCCGGGTACATGTCAGTATTTAAGCTATTTTAAATATTCCCTTTTTTTTAACCTGTTTTTTTTTTTTTTTTTTTTTTTTTTTTTTTACCTTTGTTACCTTTTAAGTGGCTGTATTTCTTCTTCTTCTTCTTCTTTTTTTTTTTGGCTCAGTGCAATGTTTTTATCCTGTGTTGTAGTCAGTCAATAAATACCTTAACTCTGTGCAGCTGTGTTCCAGTTTCCCTGACAGTGGAATTAGTTACTTTTTGCTGGTGAAAAAGAACATCACACTAGTGTGTGACACAAGCACTTTGAAAAGCTTGTGTTTGGCTTGCTTTGCCTGAACCACTGTTAATTGGATAACCATTTTACTTTTTTGCCAGTTTGAAATACAGTGTACGGGATTACGTTCAATTAGTTATTTTGTCAATGAAGTGTTGTTTTTTTCCCAGAGACAGCTTAGTAGCATTAGCTAATTTCTGCCTTGTGTCTGTAGCCTTGAACGCGGAGACCACTCATCATTTCCATTGTGGCTCTGGGCAGTCAGCTAACACTAAGCTTAGTCAATCCTTGTAGCATTACAGACTAACTCTAGCTGCAGTACGATTGCTAAGTTACGCCATCTTTTCTAGTATTTTGCAAAGAAGTCTTTTCTGATGGATACGTTTTGACAGGGCCATTCTCCACATTTATGAAGTTTAACAAATGCCTTGCAGTTATAATGCACAAAAAAATGCTCAGTTAGTTGGATAAGCAAACATGAACTTAAACTGTTGCCACACATTAGGTTAGCTTGTCTGCTATATTTCCATCAAATGAGACTGTTCATGTCTAATTCACTATTGACAGTTGAGTTGTTGTGAAGTGTTATTTTACAGCCAATTGTTCATTTCTCCCTCTCCTTCACAAGCAGACAGATGTGAGACTGCAATTACTATGTATTCTGCCCTTGCAGTATGTTCCCAGCTTTGTACAGCTAGACAGATAGCTAACATTATGAAGAAAGGGGAGGCTGAAGAAGTTTTTCGATTGAGGATTGATGTTTTGTCTTTTCTTGTCTTTTCTCCTCAGTTTTATTTTCTCAGCAATTTTGTCAATTCAGTTGTAAGACTGAAATAACAATAAACAGAAAATAAACATTACTAAAATATGTCTTTTGTGTCTGCTCACAAAAATAGTCAATTTCTACCGTCTTTAACATATCAACTTATTTATATTGTCTTACACATTTTTTCATGTATAAAAATGAAATAAAACATCTATAGTAACATTAACGTTAGCCTCTTTCTCACATACTTAGAAGAACAGATACATGTTAACAAATCCTGTCAGAAGCCTGTGACATGACAAAACAATGTCCTCTGGTGGATAATGTAAGCATTGAATAACACAAACTAGCAAGTATAACTCGGCCAAAATCAAGGTACAAATGTGACAAAATGTACCAGTCCAAGTTACATCAAGGTAAGTAAGCATAATATATTGTAAATCAAAATATCTAATGTAGCAGAACTGACCTCTAACTGACCTTCCCTCACCCTCTCGGCATTTCTCAGAGGAAATGAGAAATGTAAAACAGTCTAACTTTTAGGAATTATTTACCACCTGGAATGTGCACAAGTAGAGGTTATCTCGGAGAGAGACAGGATGTCTGGCTCAGAGATATTTCCTCCACACTCTTCCAAGGAAGCTGGATCACCAACACCTTCACATCAAAGAGTACCTGGCCCAGGATGTTTGTCACAGAGAGGCTAAGGTTCTCTTGATAGCCCCATAGGAGACACGGACAATAAAACTGGTTGGGAGAAGAAAGGCCAGGTCTCAGACGAATCTACAAACCAGCTAATGCTGATGGGTTGTAAATTAGACAGTCTTGAAACAAACTGTTTTGTAAGTCTCTGTGCCTTGTTTTCTGGTATACTAGGATAACTGAGTCTTTATATTTGATTTAACTTGGTATGTTTTCACAGTATTAAGCTCATAATATGTATAATCTTAATGCTTTCCCAGTGATTTTAGCTTATAAAATGACAAAGTTGTGATTTTAACCTTGATTACAAAGTTTGTTCGAGTTTTTACTATGGAACCAGACTGCCATCTAGGTGTTCGTGGCGGTGAAGTTGAATATACTTTATGAGACATTTATTAATGAATCGTCATAACAGTGACAATCATTTCGGCAGATGTAGTCTGCTTTTCTCTTATTTCATAGATATGTTGTGGTAATTGTGTTTTGAGTCATCATATATATTAAGATGAGTATTAGGAATGACTATCTTGATTATTGTTGAACGTTATCATCCACTCATAAGAATTGTCTAACGCATGTTTTTGAACAATGTTAAAATGCCATTGAAAATTGTCTATTCAAATTATATGTATGATTGACCATAGTGAGAAGCAGATGAGCCCTCGTACGAAGCATGAATTAACCTTTGCTCCCCCACCCCACCCCACATGAGAGACGGCCCATCGATTAGACACGCCCCGGAGCGAGATTTAAAAAACCAGCCATAGAGCGTGGCAGACTCACTTTTTTCTTCACTTCTACTTCTTCTTATTCATCTACTTAGTCTTCACTTACTCTTCACGTACTCTTACTTTTTCCTGACCACTTCTTTGAGTTCGTACACTTCTTTTACTTCTTTCATTTTTTTCGAAGTCTTAATTTTCACTTTGTCGCTGCTACACTTTTCTTGTGCAGCCTTAATTTTTCTTTGCCTCGAACAATTGTTTTGTTCCGTCGTTTTTTTTTAGTTCTTTGCGAGACTCCTAGCCACGCCAAGTCACACGATTGATTCTTGTAAAATAGTAGTCAAGTAATAATAATTTTGGAGACACTTTTCGACCGGCCATCGAAGAGGCTATCAATCTTATTATTATCCGTTTAAAATCGTACTTCACGGTTACCAACTAAGACGACAACCTGCAGTCAGCTGCTGAACCCTTGAATCAGGGTAAACAACAACCTGAAGCCGTTCCTTGCCTGTCACCGACACCGAAGAGGTCCAGTCCCTGAAACATCGTCGTCCAATATCAGCTCTCAACCTTGGTGTGCCTGTTCCTCTCACCGGACCGCCGAGCAGATCGAGCCACGGACGACCACTGGAAGCATCTTCGGGCCAGTTCGGAGCCGGCCTTGATCAGAACGCTGCTGACCAAGTAGGCATAATAAGCGGGTTTGAATAAGAGTTGGTCCGTGAGGTTCTGATACTGTTAAATTGTCTAAATTCTCTCAACCATTCGTTCCGTAAATTAACTTCACATTCGCGTCCCCATTTTCCCCTTTAAACTACTTCTCACTATCGCCAAACTTATTATGCCATTGTTTGCCATAAGTTTCCCTCTGCAATTGCTTGTGTTATTTCACATCACCTATATCACCTGTCGGACTATTCATGATACATTATTCATTATCCATGATTGTGTTTAATAAATGAGTTTTCTTAATTCAATTCGTAGTCACACAGTGTCCTTTTGAGCTGAATATAGACGATCCCTATATCTAGAGTTTACCCTTCAGATTATCAGACTGGTTTACTGTTGGTTCATTCGTTATCATTACATCAGCATTACAAGATTTAGTTAATAAAATCCTTCTTAGCTGAGGAAGGTTGGTGCCCTGGCGTTTTATTAACAAATGCAACATTAAATTAATTCCCCTACACTAAAGTGTCATTACTTACAGACAAAGATTTAACGAAGGCTCGTAGTGGAGTCAACTTGTTACTGTTTCCCGCTGTTTACTTAACTGGTCCGTCCCTCAAATGAGTCTGACTAGAAACATCAACCAAAATCCCACAGGGCGGAACACTATGGTTACAGGGATGTTCTATGTCTCCACCACTCTGAACTCTCCCGTGACAACACATGGGGAAAATAGATAAGTAGACTACTTCAGGTGGTAGCTGCAGCAGATGTGAGGACAAGGAAGGTGGATCTATCTGACCATTGGTGAATTTTGTTTTGTGTTTCGCTGGTGACTAGCCATTCTTTTTTGGGCCATGAAGCAATCCAAGAAGAGCTTGCATTAAATATAACACCAGTCTTCTTAGCAGCTGCATTATGTCCATCTTGAAAATATATCAATTCAAAGTCAAAATTAGTCCGGTAAAAACATGTTGCTGCCCAAATACTGCAAGTAGAAATTTTAAATCCACGAACAGAGAGACATTTTAAATACACACACAAACACACATACACAGAGACATCACCAAAATTGCCCTCAAGCAAACTGAGAAATCCACAAAATCTACCTTGCCATCTTGACTGTCATTTCCGTGAATGAAGTGCTGGGTTTTTCCTTTTCCGAAGAGAGAAGAGGCACAGAGACAAAGCTATTTTCTCTCACCGGGTGCCTGTAAATTTCCTGAGTTATGTTCCCCTCTTTGCCGGAGCTTTCTCAGCTGTAAGAGAAAAGCTAATCAAAGGCTCCTGCCTTCGGGGCAGGTAACCTCGGCATGAACTAAAAGAGGGAGCAATATCATTCCATCACTCAGTGTGCCACATGCTCATTCCCCCTCTCTTTCTCTCCCTTGCTCTGAGAAAACATTAGTCCTTATTATATGGAAATTGGAGGGAAATTTCCTTTTAATGGCCTATTAACACACAGTTTCTCTCATTTTTTTCCAGCTTGCTCATTCATACTATCCATCAGGTATTAGGTTGATGAACATATTTCATTCCTTCCTCTGGAGCTCTACTGTAACATTTAGTATTGTATTAAGGTTAAGGTTGTTAATGTGTCCTGGTGGGTGGGTGGGATGAGGGGTAAGTATTTATCATTTATGAATATTAAAGGAAAAAAGCCCCCCCCCAAAAAAAAAGGCATTGCAGCATTGTAATGGAGATAAAATCCTATAAATAACACATTTTCCAGATTGTCAATGAGATTGTCATCATGACATTCAGCATACCTCTAACACTTAGCTCTCTCCCTGTCCCATTCTACAATAAAGATGCCAGGAGACTCCTTTCCACTGATAAAATATTTGTTTCCTCCATGGCAAAAAAACACACAAACCATCAGAAACTCCTGTAAGTTCAACAAAGCCTCCAAAAATCCAGGGCAGACTAGGGTGGGAAACATCTGGCCTTAAAGCCATTTAAGACTTGGAAGATCGTTTGATCTGGCCTGCATGTTGATTCATTAATACTAAAAAGCACCTCAGAAATGCATAAAAAATCTCTAGACAGCAATTACATTTTCTGTGATAAAAGAATATATCAAATACAATACTTCCAGAACATCCTTGAACACAATACACACAAAGTGGGTACATGTCATTGATGACATGCATCATAACAACTGTCAAGAAAGGTAGGTGGCAAGTTGTCACAGAGCTGAAAAATGGAGGGCTGGACAGGATCAGACCTGGGAACCTCAGGAAGGCAGCCTGGGAGCTGGACGAGGGCACAACAGGGAACCATAGGCAGGCAGCCTGGGGTCTGGACAATGATGGAGCAGGTAAACTCAGGCAGGCAACCTGAGGACTGGACAGGAATGAAACAGGAGAATTCAGGTGGATGACCTGAGGGTTGGACAGATGAATTGAACAGCACAGGAGGTCTAGCAGGAGGCCAGTAATGAAGGCAAAGCCCCTCTGCAAGATGGACAGGAGGTGGAACCCCTCTGGAGGACTGGCAGGAGGCTGGCAAAGGCATAAAGGCATAAGGCATAGAGGTCAGGCTTGATGCCGACTGTGAAGGCAGAGCCCCTTGGGAGGCTGGCAGCATAGGCAGACCCCATTGGAAAGTGGTGATGTGACTTAGGACCAAAGGCCAGCAGCAGGAATCATAAGCAGGGAGCCAGCAAACAGGCAACAGGACTGGAGGCTGGTGACAGGGTGGCAAGGCTGAAGGCCAGTGGGGGACATAGTGAGGACAGGGGAACAGGCCACTGATAAAACCCCACTACAGAGGAATGCTGCAAGTCAACAGTATCTGGAGACTGATGCAGCACAGGAACTTGAGACAACAGCAGCTCCAGCTTAAGAGATAGCTAAAGTTCTGGCTCAGGAGATGGCTGCAGCTCAGAATTGGAGCCACTGGGGGAACTCAGATCCTCAAGCCTGGTTATGAAATTCTCCATTGTTTTTAATGATTCTGCCAAGCCTGGAGCTTCCGAAACCAGGGTTTTGAGTGAATTACCAGGACTAGTGAGTCTATGACTCTCTTTTTCTTATCTTCAGTGTCAATAGTGTAACTTAAACAAAGAGAGAGGATTTCTATCATGGAGGCCATGTCTCTAACTCCCTCCAAGCCAGAACTAATGTCTGTTGGGTTCATTTTGAGGCCAGTTCATTCTGTCATCAAGTGTCAAGTAAGAACATGGGATGGAACCCAAATATAGACCAAAATAGCACAGCTGCAAATTGTTCCTTTACTGAGGTGCAAAATAAATGGGGGAAGGAATGGAAGTGTGTACTGAACAAATAGCTGCTGCACCTGATTTATCACCACAGACTGGCCACCGGAACCCATGCTTGATTACATGCATCAATTTACATACATACTGTGAAGTCAGCATGTGGCTGCTTGCACCAGACCATGACCCCTGTACCATGACAGTTTGGCTAAGTACATAAACCATTGCAGCCCTGCATTAGAAAATGTGATAAGATGGAAACAGCCAGCAGGTAAGAACTTAGACTTTACTGTCATTTAGTAGACAGGAAGCGTGCACTGAATGAAATTTCAATTGCAGCAGACTCAGCACAGGGTTGGGAAAAAAAAAAAAAAAAAAAAAAAATATATATATATATATATATATATATATATATATATATATATATATATATATATATAAATAAATGAAAAGTATGTAGTATATGTAGAGGTATCTTAAAGTATGTTAAAATATGTTAAAATTAAAATCAGCATAATTGTGGTATATACAGTATGTAAGATAAACAGTGTGTAGAGTAGGAATAAACGTTAAGTTAAAAAATAGCAGCAGGATATGTGGTAAGTAAAAAAAAAAAAAAAAAAAAAGATGAGCAGCACAAATATACATTGAGCGTTTAGGTGCAATCTCCTGAATGGAGGGGAGAGATGTCCCAATGATTTTCTCTGCTGTCCTCACCACTCTCCTCACATTCTTCCAGTCTGTGGCACTGCAGCCTCCACACCACACAGAGATGCAGCTGGTCAAGGTGCTCTCTATGGTGCTTTTATAGAATGTAGTGAGGATGGGCGGGGGCAGGTGGGTTCTCCGCATCCTGTGCAGAAATTGCAGGCGTTGCTGTGCCCTTTTGAATAGTGGCGCGGTGTTCACAGACCAGGTGAGGTTGTCTGTGATGTGCACCCCCAGGAACTTGGTGCAGCTGACCACCTCCACAGCTGTGTTGTTGAGGAGAACTGGAGCGTGACTGGGCTGGTTCTTCCTGAAGTTGACAATGATCTCTTTGGTTTTGCCCACTTTCAGGATCAGGTTGTTGACTTTGCACCAGCCCACCAGCTGCTCCACCTCCTCTCTGTAAGCCAGGTCGTTGTCGTCCTTGATGAGGCCCACCACAGTTGTGTCGTCTGCAAACTTCACAAAGTGGTTGGTGGCAGCCTTGGGGGCGCAATCATGTGTAATCAGGATGAACAGCAGTGGGCTCAGGACATAGCCCTGAGGGGAGCCTGTTCTGAGGGTGATGACACGGAGGTGTTCTGTCAGACCCGCACCGACTGTGGTCTATCACTGAGGAAGTCAAGCAGCCAGTTACACAGGGGGATGCTGAAGCCCAGGGGTCCCAATTTGTCTACCAGATGCTGTGGAATGATGGTATTGAACGCTGAACTGAAGTCCAGAAACAGCATCCGCACATGAGTGTTTTTCTGCTCCAGGTGTGCAAGGCTCAGGTGGAGAGCAGAGGAGATGGCGTCCTCAGTGGAGCAGTTTGGCTGGTAGGCCAACTGGAAGGGGTCGAAAATCTGGAGATGATGTGTTCCTTTACCAGCCTCTCAAAGCACTTCATCATAATGGGAGTGAGTGTGACGGGCAAAGTGATTGAGTGATGACATTTGAGTTTTTTTTTGGCACTGGGATGATGGTGGCAGACTTGAAGCATGATGGGACTTTTGCTTGAAACAATGAGGTATTAAAGATATCAGTTAGAATGTGAGCCAGCTGATCTACACATTCCCTTAGCACCTGCCCAGGTATATTGTCAGGGCCTGGGGTCCTTCATGAGTTTACTCTCCTCAGAGACCTCCACACATCAGCTGTGTTGAGACAGAGTGCCTCTTCATCCTGCTGGGGAACAGCTTTCACTGCAGGAGTGCTGTTTAGTGCATCAAACCTCCCAAGGAAGATGTTGAGATCGTTGAGGAAGTCAGCGTCATCATCGCACGCAGGAGGGGCTATCTTGTAGTTTGTGATAGCTTGTATGCTTTGCCACATATTCCTGGTGTTGGAGGCATCATGGAAAAAATCCTGGATTTTTTGGCTGTGGGCACGCTTTGCTAGTCTGATGGCACGGTTCAAGTTGGCTCTCGCTGTTCTCAATGCCTCCGCGTCTCCCGACTTGAAGGCTGAGTTCTGTACATTTTTCGTTCATCCACAGTCATCCAGGGTTTTTGGTTGGCCCGGGTGATGATGTTCTTCATGGTGCTGACATCATCCATGCATTTGTTGATGTAGGCTGACACAGACATGGCATACTCATCAATATTGGAGTGATCATTGTAGGAGGCAGCTTCCTTAAACATGTCCCAGTCAGTGCACTCAAAACAGTCCTGAAGTGCCTCCATAGCCCCCTCTGACCACACCCTCACCTGCCTCACTGAAGGTTTTCCTCTGATCAGCAGGGAATTATATGCAGGAATTAGCATAATGGACAGATGGTCTGAAGAGCCCAGTTGGGGGCGGGGAGCTGCTCTGAATGTATCTTTGATGTTTGTGTAGGCCTTATGTTTTGTGTTCACTCCCCTGGTTGCACAATCTACATGCTGGTGGAAATGTGGGAGAACTGTCTTCATGTTGGTCTGGTTAAAATCCCCAGCAGCAATGAAGAAGCCCTCAGCGTGAGTGGATTGCAACTCACTGATAGTCCGGTAGAGAACACACATAGCCTCCTTTGTGTTAGCGTTTGGGGGGACATACATAGCAGTGATGGAAACTACAGTAAATTCCCTGGGCAGATAGAATGGTCTACAGAGTACAGTCAAAAGCTCAATGGCCGGTGAGCAATAACTTGAGACATACTTAGCATTATTATACCAGTTCTTATTGATGTAGGTACACAAACCATCCCCCTGGGATTTACCGCTGAATGCACAGCTCCTATCGGCACGGAATGTAACCAGCCCCTCGATGCTAATAGCATTGTCTGGAATTGATGAGCTTAGCCATGTCTCTTAAAATTATTGCGCAGCAGTTCCTCATCTCCCGTTTCGATGTTAGTTCCAGCTGCAGATGATCTATTTTGTCCTCCATGGAGCCAACATTGGAGAAAAAGATAGATTGAAGCGGCGTTTTATAGGGATTAGCTTTTAGCTTAGCTATTAGCTCACCTCGGCAGCTGCACTTCTGCCTCCGGTCACACCGCCTCAGATTGGATCTCTGTCGGCCTGTGCTGCTAGGCGAGTCTGCTGCACCGTAGGCCACTGGGTCTTGCTGGCGAAGTGCTCCAAGGCTAGTGGTTGTATCTACGAAGCCAAAGTCACTGGAAAATTGGAATTCCAACAAGTGCTGGCAATCATATGTTATCTTACTTCAATTACTGACTGAATTTGCCATCCTAGGCGGCATTTTTGATTTTTCCTGTCGCGAGCCTGTGTAGCTGCAGCCAAACAGGGCGCCACCATCTCGGAATCCCCGAAAAAAGAAGTATTTTTTTTTTTTATCAGCACTTATCTAATCAAGTATGATGCCCAGTAATGTGTGGTCACATTGATGTTCATGTATTATCTGTTTCACACCATGTATACTCTGTACATTAAGACTTGTAGCCAGCAGGAGTCAGTGTAACACTTTACTTCACTTATGTCTTTATGGCAGGAGTGTCATTTTACGGTGTTTACTGTGGCTGATTTCCTCATTCTGCTGAGCGAGGCTAGATGGACAGAAGTAAAGCTTCCTTGACTCATTTATTTTCCTGGTTGCAAGTGGGAAAAGTAATGACCAAAGCTAACAGTATTATTTTCTAAACATGTCCATTATCTGAGTAACCATGATTGTTGCAATGACACATGAATGTTTTGTGTAATGATGTAATTCAACTTTGCAGCATGCTATGTTAATTATAGAATGGCACTTGATTCAGAAGATATGAGAATGGCTGAGTTATGAGTTTTGAAAGATAATGTGGAGAGGTCCGAGTGGAAGCCTGCATCAAACATAATCCATCTGTGATGGCTGTGGTCTCGAGCCACTGTGTTTTCTTTTTCTGTTTTGTCTATATCTGATACTGTGTTTTCTTTGTCCACTCCCACAGCAGGTTGGAGCGGGAGAGAGCCACCTCATGCTCCACTCCTGTGCCAGACTATTCTCTTGGTATCTCTAGTGCGCGGCTCGCCTAGTATATTGCTCGCCTCTCGTCTCACTCCACCTGTGTTTTTTGTTCTCTGAGTGCTGGTTATTTCACTGTGAGGTTTTCATAGTCGCCCTTGGTTTTTTTGTATATAGTAGATTGTATCCCAGTTTTCCTGGTGAGTTTTTGAGTTTTGTTATTTTGCTACTTTTGTTCTTCATGAAGTTTTGATCAGTTTTCGTTATTGTCTTTTTTTCCCTGTAGCGGTGATTTTCAGTTTGTTTTGCTTGAAAGCATTTTCCCTGGCTCAGGAGATATTTGTTTGTACTTTGTTAAATAAATTGTGTTTGTTTCTCATCTCTGCAACTGGCTCCTGGCCTTCCTTTGCTACCGACCGTGACCTCATCAACAACAACAGAAAAAGCAGAAAAGCTTTCCAGCATAATTGAATCAATGACAAAACCTCCCCAGACAAAACAGCAAGGACATGTGTGTCAGGGGTACCCAGGTAGAATGCCACCCAGGAAAGACAGAGCTCATGGCTGTCCAATTTTCATTGAGAAAAACATTCCAAACTGCCAACACTCTTTCTACTGTGGTGAGGAAGGCCAACAAGCAGTTGACTGTCTAAGGAAGCCAGTTTGTCTGGGAAACTGGAGGTGGTCTCTGCCGAGGGACACTAAGTGACCAGTGGCAACAATCACAGCCCCAACCTGAAACAAAATGTGACCAGCCACGAGAAAACAAGCAACAAGTCTCCCGGGGGGCATTTTGAGTCATTTACAGATTGTGAAAGTGTAGTTTCTAAGCTTTCCACATGGAAATCTGAAAATATTTGAAGAAGATGTGGCCATTTGAATGTAGGTACTCCTCAAACTAGTTTAATGAGAAATCCAGTCTGAAAGATTCTCACCTACCAGGGGAGCCAGGTAACACAGTGCTGCTCATTGCATCTCATTTACATAAGTCCAACCCCCTACTGGTCTAGCTATCAGTGACATCTGGTATCTGTTAGCCCGCAGGACAGAAACTATTGTAGTAGTTTGAACAATGGTCATCAAGAAGGAGCAAATATAGATACTTAGTTCTAATATAAAATAAAATAAAATAAAATAAATTCTGTCATTCTGTGGTGCAGTGGGACGGATCAGTCTGTTGCTGAATGAGCTGAATGAGTCATGTCAAGTCAAGACAACTTTATTGTCAATGCTACTATATGTACAGGACATTAATAATTAATAAACTCCACGAGGGGTGAACAGTGTCTACAAATCACCACAGTGTCTTGACACCAAGCATCCCCGATTAAATACACAGACCCTGCCGCCGTGGGTCTTACCTCCTTTAATGAGGGCTCTGTCTGCTCGGTAGCATGTTAGCCGGTCCAGCTGAATGGCGGAGTCCGGTATGCAGTTATTGAGCCATGTTTCTGTAAAAACGAAAGCACTCTCTCACAGTCTGCTGGGTTGATCTCAGAAGGTGTATATAGTCCAGTTTGTTGTCCAAGGAGCATACATTGGCGAGTATGATAGATGGTATAGCTGGCTTGCGTGGATTCGCCGCTAGCCAGGATAACCCGGATACCCCCACGCTTTCCCTGCTTCCGCCTCCTCTCACAACGCTTGCGGCGCTTCCTCTGCGGGTGCGCTGCAGTAGTGGGGGTCGGTGTTGAAATGGGCCACCGGAGTAGACCGAGGTCGAGTAACTTCTTAGCGTGTGCCGGGTTTAATTTGCATATTGCTGTGTTGCCGATGTCAAAGAGTCCCACGGCTGTATGTGCGCATTGAGATAAACAAGTGCGACAAAAACATAAAATCACTCAAATACACCGATGAAGACAACCATGTAGACACCACATTATTGGGACAGAGAGGAGCTGCTGCGTCCGCATGCGCCACCATCACTACTGCTACTCTTCGTTGTATTCTTCATCGTCTTCATCTTCAGATAAGGGCAACTGTGGATTAGGGATTTTCTCCAGTGTAATACAGTCGCTCTTGTCGATTTCTTCAGTTTCATCTTCAAGTTCGGGTTCAGAATCAGAAGTGAGATCGTTGTTGGCATAACCAGAAGCTGCATAAGTAGCCATGTGGTTCCCTTTTAACATGCAGCTGATTGGCCGAAAAAAAAAAACAAAAAAACAAAAACAGAAGCACATGAATAGCCAAAGAAAGCCAGTATGCTAATTTACTGTTGAATCGCCACACCCCCAAATAGGAGTGCGGGAATTTCCTGTAAAACAACCCAAATTCAAATACAAAGTTTATGGTTTTAAGGCCCCCAATACTGTTATTTGAACCATGGAGTGGCTTCTTCATGATTTCAACTTACATATTCTGCAAAAAAACGAAAATCACTAATTTAAAAAAAAAAAAAGATTTTCCTTTGTTTACACAACTTGTTGCTGGTTTTCTCGTGGCGGGTTACAAATGTCAATTTACCAAAAAATGAACAGATTGCAAAGCCTATAGGAAAAAAAAAACGCTCATCCAGTGTCAACGCTCACCCAGTGTCATCTAAATGGTCTAGCTGTGAGTGTTACTGGGGCTCAAGGTTGCATGATACACAGGGAATGGAAAGATAAGTATTTACTGCAGACATTTACTGCTGATGCTGACATTACATCAGCCGCTGAGATCGTTCAAGATGAGGAGAAGTTTGCAGTACATGCTGTGAATGGAGACTCCCTTCCATTAGATTGCTGGATCACTATTCCTGTCAAAATACCTGGAAATGAGGACCCCGACCTGTCTATTTGTGTTCCTTTCCTTATAAGTCGCTTCAGCCTTGAACATCCATTGCTAGGATTAGGGTTGGGCATCAAGTATTGAGTATCGATTGGAACCAGGACTAACTTTCCGATTCTCCCGGAATTGTTCAAATTTTTTAATTTTGATTCCTAGTTTTGATACCCAGCCCGCCGACTGGAAGAAGAAGCTGCCGAACACCAACAAAGAAGAATCTGCCGGAAGTGTTTGCGTTACCGCACAACCATGGACAGTGAGCGGCGGCGGTGTAAAGTGTGGCTTCACTTTAATAAAAATAACGACAAGTCGGCTCAGTGCAACACGTGTAAAAATATTAAATCATGCACAGGAGGGTGCACGACCAACATGATCAAACACCTCCGGGTTCATGGTGTACAAATAACAGAGTGCCCCATCTTTGACGCTCTGCGCCGGCCTTCCTCCGTTGCCTCTTCCTCTGCTGCCTCTTCCTCCGGCTCCGAGTCCGACCTTTAGCCTAGCACCACACTCCAGTACAAATCCAGTAAGTAAAACAGTCTCAACAACATCAACCTTAAGGCAGCTAACAAGTTATATTCGACCTAAAACGGTGGGTCAACTCAAATGCAAATACCCAGCTAATGTTAGCCCATGTATTTTTTCATAGACAGACGACCTGAGATTGCTAACGTTAGCCAGGCAGTTGACAAGACTCCATGATGTACTACGCCTACTCTGCTTTATCATATTTATGTGTTCAAGTTTCTTCTACACCCAGCGAACATGTGTTCTCCACTGCAGGAGAACTGTCCACTATCTGTCCAGAATGCTCACGCATACTGCCTGAGAAGGCAGATATGATCATTTTCCTCAACAAGAACTGTTTCTGATCTTATACTGTACCTGCTGATAATCTGGACTGGGTTGTACAAGTTCTTCCTTATTGTTTGTTTGATATTCTGCACCAGGTTAGCCCATCAGTGGGAGCACAGTAACATGTTTAAGTACCTGCAGCATCAGACACTCAGGATATGAGTAAATGTGTTTTCATGAGGTTTTCAAAAATAAAGCTCTCTTGTGAAAAGTGTACCCCTGTGAAAAGAAAATTTATAATATTTATATTCAAGTTCATAGATTTGATATTTATTTTTAGTTGAAAACAGCCGTGTGAGAAATTCATAGTAAAGTTCATAAAAAGTAAAAAGTTCATACAATTAAAATTCATGGAGAAGTTCAGACTATTTCATCAAGAAAGACCTCTGGTTAGCTAGCTCATTTAAAATGTAAACTTCTTTTGACCCTGCCTCTTAAAAGAATCGGAATGTAGAATCGTTAGGAACCGGAATCGAAACGAGGAATCAGAATTGGAACCAGAATCATTCAAATTCAAACGATGCCCAATCCTAGCTAGGATTCAACATGCTTGAGGAAGTGATCCAGGGCCAACCAGAGAAACTGGTCCCACTTCTCATTGCTCTGCTCTGTGGAGTGATTTCAATACCTGCTGAAAAAGCAAAGACTCTTGTCATTCAGATGGGAAGCTCAAAGTCCAACAGGGGCGTGTACGAACTGGTGGGCAAGAGATGCTTATCCCAGCAGACTTAATAGCTTGGTTAAAATGCAAGTCCCACCAAACATGGATCTGTCTGATCCCCTGGTATTGTTTGAGCCAGAGGGGCATGGTTCACAAGTAGCATAGGAGAAGGGCTGCTGGAAATACAGAACCAGAATCAACCATGTATAACCGTGCCAATGGGAAATAACACAGCACATGCTGTCACTCTAACAAGGAAAACCACACTTGGCATTATCCACCCTATCGAAAAGATGACAGAGACAGACTCACCTGGCAAACATCAGACCAACGGCAACAAAAAATTGACAGTGCTGCTTCCACTCTCAGTGACACCAAGCAGACACTGTGGCAGCAACCTCTTGAATGAGAAAACTGTTCAAGATAGATACCCCTTACTCAGAATACAGGACCTGACAAACACCCTCGGTGGATACTCTTTGTGCAGTATCTTAGATCAAAGTAAGGCATGTCACCAGGGCTTCATCACTGAGGGGTCCAGACATGTCACTGCCTTCATAACTCCATGGGGACTGTACGAATGGGTTAGAATCCCATTTAACCTGGGTTCCCTCAGGGACGAGTACTGCATCCCTTACCTTGATGGTGTGCTTTGTTATGCAAGGTCTTTTGACGAGCGCCTGGAAGGAGTCCACAACATTCAAGGACCTCCAACGCCATGGAGTCAAGCTGAGAACAAGAAAATGTGAACTCTTCTGGCATGAGGTCAGATAATTTGGACATCTTGTCTCAGCCGATGGAAGCTGACTCGAAAGACTTGGAAGCTGCACAGTCCCTGACAAGGAAAACACCACGAACAGTTGCCATCATCAGACAACTCACTGGTTTCCTTGGCTCCTATGACTCCTACATTTAGGTTTTGTTCAGGATAACCAAACCCATCTCTGAGCTGTTTCAAACTAAAACAGACTTACCTCAAATTTAGTCTCATGCAGCAAAGAGCAGGGACCCACAGCTTCCCTCGTAAACACCAGTGGACTGGACAGACGCACAGCAGACAGCCCTTGAGTAGCTAGTCAACCTTTTCACTAATCCACCAGTGTTGGCATATCCTACTTTCAACCTACCCCTTACACTGCACACAGACGCATCTGCCTAGGGTCTCTGGGCTGTCCTTTATCAACATCAGCATGGCAAGTTGAGTGAGTGATTGGGTATGGTTCAAGGACAGTAATGCCAGCTGAAAGAAACTACCATTTGCACAGTGGAAAACTGGGATTTCTTGCATTGAAGTGGGCAATGTGTGAAAAGTTCAGGGACTGTCAGTACCATGGCCCACACGTACGTAATGTGTACAGCGAAACTCAATGCAACAGTCATCAATAGGTTGTGGTCGTGTCAGAGTTCTGGTTTGACATTAAATACAGACCTGGCAAATTAAACACTGACATGGACACTCTATCTTGGATTCCATTGGACATGGACAGATACTCAATTCAATTCAATTCAATTTTATTTGTATAGCGCCAAATCACAACAAAAGTTGTTTCAGGACACTTTCCATATAGAGCTGGTACAGGCCAAGCTCTTATATCTACAGAGACCCAACAATTCCCTCATGAGCAAGCACTTGGTGACAGCGGCAAGGAAAAACTTCCTTTTAACAGGAAGAAACCTCAGGCAGAACCAGGCTCTGTGTGGGTGGCCATCTGCCTCGACCGGTTGGGTGAGAGAGGGAGAGCAAGAGAGAGAGAATGAGACAGACAGAGAGAGACAGACAGACAGAAATGTAGTCAGAGCGAGAGAGACAGACAGAGAGAGACAGACAGACAGACATGCAGTCACAGTGACAGTGGATGTATAACAGTAGTAGCAGTTGCAGTGGATGTCAGGCAGGGCCATGGCAGGAGATGTAGCTGTAATCCACAATCCAGATTCAGCCACTATCCATGGGAATCTGCGAGACGACAAAGCACAAAGACTCCGGGGAAGGAGCTAAATTAGTAACACGCCATGATAGGACATGAAAGCGTGTGGAAGCATGCACGTAGGACCTGTCACAAGATGTGGTATGTGCCACTTGGGATGGATGTCCATCAATTCATTTCAGTTTTATTCATATAGCACCAAATCACAATAGAAGTTGTCTCAAAACACTTTCCATATAGAGCTGGTACAGACCATAGTCTTTATCTACAGAGACCCAACAATTCCCTCGTCAGCAAGCAATTGGCGACAGTGACGAGGAAAAACTTCCTAAGAGAAAAGATGTGGCCTGGATTGCCACAGAATTGGTCTCAAGACATACCACTCGCACTCATGCACAAAGTTGCCCACTATCAGTGGTGTTCATAACCATATTGTGTGTGTGTGTGTGTGTGTGTGTGTGTGTGTGTGTGTGTATATATATATATATATATATATATATA